>JADLZN010005985.1:0-64382 GCA_018155175.1 Sinocyclocheilus anophthalmus | reverse complement strand
GAAGGAGATATCGTCCTCTTTTGGAAGGCCAAAAAAAAAGTAGTTTCACTTTCACAACGAAAAACACACAGCGCCTTCACGACATGACGGCAGCAACAATACTACAGCGAGAAATAAAAGTTACGCCTTCTTTCTTAGCATAAACATTTGGGCGGCGTTATGCAATCTTTCACATAGTGACGTAGACATGTGTTAGAACGAGCTGTTTTAGGTAGGCCTGGTTGACTCTTAACTTTTATAAAGAATAATCTCTTTGGATTTGAGACTTTAGTCTTCTGCAACTTACAGATCTTCTTTATGCACCAAGAGCTTGTAACAATACAAAGATGAAAGGAAAAAATGAATCGCATCATATGACCCTTTAATGTAGCAGTCCTCTGGGCTGCTCACAGGGAGCCTGCGGTGAGCCCAAAGCTGCTGGCCTCACCTGGGCAAGCCCGCACCAGGCCTGTTTAGGTTTGGTGTGGGCTGGCCCAAGCCCACTGTGCCCGCAAAAAGCCAGCATGGGCCCGCAAGGACATATATGCAGGGTCCAGACAAAGGAAGTATCACACGTCATATTTTGTTTTCCAAATTGCCTTTCTGAAAGAGCTTCTTGACATTTTGTAAGGCTAATGTTGCTAAAGCTACCATCGTCTCTGTCTGTTTTCACTGATGCTGCCTTCAAGTGCTACCAGAATGATTGTGAATGTGGTAATTAAAAATTGCATATGAAAGCAATGTGAGGTCGACCGCTTGAGGACTGTCTGACATTTCAGGGAGTGAGATTGTCCTTAGTGTTTGTTGTTGACGGTTATTTGTATGCCGAAGCTTGAGCTCTTGAAGCTCCGCCCTCTTCTGAAAGGGTACCAAGAGCACCATTATACATATTTTTGTAATGTTAGAAATAACTTTATCGAAAATGACAGTAAAGACAACACATTCTTGTATAAGTTATTACATTAATACACACACATATGCACACACACATTAATTGCAAAAGCTAGGATATTAAGTACAAGCTGAGGTTTATGATGAGGTTTGAATACTGTTGGTTAAACATTAATGTTTGTAAAAATATACTACCAGGAAATGGTTTCATCCGGTTTGGATGCTGTTTATCTGTGATATTATTTAGAATAAACATCACTGTTGCAAGAAGGTCCAATATGTTGTCTTGAACAGGGTGTTTTTCCTCCAGTTATTTGCAAGCCTCTATATACATACATGAAGTAATGTAATGAGAAGAACACAACTACACATTTGTTCTGAATGTTTTTTTAATCGCACAATAAGCCATAAACATTTATTATATGACGAGCAATAAACATATCTTGTACAAGCTCTGTATCGGCTATTAAACTTATCATTCCGAGGAAAGTTTAGCAGGAACTAAAACTCACTTGGATTGAACTGCTATCTGTGTCATGTGCATGTTCACTCTCTCTCTTCCTCCCCATCACACACACACATTCTTATCTCACTTACACACTCAATCAGTCCAGTTGCACAGCAGCTGTAAAATGAGTCATTTTTAAGCTGACTTAAGTTTCTTTGTTTGCAAAAGCTTTTTATCTTCCTTTCATACCACAGCAACTACGGAATTGTGATGATTTGCTCTTTTCACAGATAAATGAGTCACCTATTCAGTTATTAAAGTCCAAACATACTCCAAACACAATCAGCAGGGGATTTCTAGGCTGCTCTGTAAGATCCCACCGCAGGTGCTTGAGCCAAACACATTCCCCACATACTCCAAGACCGCTTGAGTTACACTGCCTAAATTTTCTGCTAGACTATAATAGTTATTTGTGAAATGCTAGAAGGGCCAATAACAGGATTTGACAAAATAAAGCCTAGCAGTGCACAACTGCAACAAACCCTCATGTTAAAAGGTAAGTTCACCCAAAATGATCATTCTGCCATCATTTACGTACCCTTGTTTCATTCTAAACATGTGTGACTTGCTCTTCTGTGGAACATAAAAGATGTTTTGTGTCTGTACAGAGAAAATCAAAACCAATGATTGAAGACTACTTTTAAAAGACTGCAGAACTGTCAGTTTTGGGTAAACTATCTCTTTGATAACCTCTCATAGGCTAGGAGAGGCCACAGCAGTTCTTAAAGCTCGATTAGGTGCTAAACTAGAATCCAAAACAGCTTAAATGAGAAAAGGGACATGGAAAACTTGACCATGTGTTTCCTGAACTGTCTTTTATTATTCCAGAAAGGATTTTACTGTGTGTGATTTAATTGCGTGTATGATATGGGGAGAAAAAGGGAAAGAAAAATAGGGGGCAATCACTGTTATATGATGGGAATGTGAAAGAGAAAAAAAGAGAGTGCACTGTAATGATTATCCTTTCAACATTATGCAGTGAAAACTACCCTTCATTTGTATTGTTTTTGGCAGCTCTGCCATCCTCGACAAACTCGCAAAAAAAAAAATTTCTAAATGCCTAAATGTCTTTTATCTTTCACAATTCATTACCACAATGGAGTTACCTCACTCTTTGTGTCAGGAAGTCTGACGTCATTTGTCTGAAGTGCAGGGAATTACTACAAGCCCTCAACTATAGGATTGTTTATCCACTGAAATCAGCTAAAGCTTGATGCCAGAAAAAACACAATCGTTTGTTTCATGGCTGTGTGGGTATTAAAGTAAGCTGAACACTCTTTGGCATAGAGCGGGGTGCACGGCGGGACAGCTTAGCAAACAAAGACAGATTAACACATTTTGAAGCTGTACATGGGCAGCGCTTTGTGCGAAAGACGGATAGCAGCTCTAATCTATTTGCTGTGAATTGTTGTTCTCAGTCTGCCACTGAAAACAGGTTAATGCGATTCCCAGGACTACCACACCAAACATCTAATGCTGGCAAAAGACAGGTAACACCACTAACGTGGATGTCTGCTAAACCAGCCAGAGTGTTATTGTCAAATCATGCATGCAAACACCTTAGTACCATTTAAACACTCTTGTATTTCTTTTTGTGATGTTTATATACTGTACTTTCATATGTGAAGAGACCCCTTGAAGCCATATGTTGTATCATAAGATACAACATAACACTACAGAGCTCGCAAAATTTCCAAATCCCTGCTAGCCCTTTCGGGAAGGTACTCTTCAGATATTGGTTATAGCCCGAAAATTAATTTACTAACGTGTTTTTTTTAAAATATAGAAAATCAGTTAGGAGTTTAAATGTCAATCAAAAATTTTTTCAATACACAAATATCAACAAATACGAAGGAAGGAATTTTATTTCACTATTTAAAGGATATTTGCAGAATTTTTATAAAATAAATTTAAGGCAATTTATGACCCATTTTAAAAGCTGCACAAGTCAAATGAACAGAGTGGGGTTGGACAATGTCTGTGGTAACATACAGTACTGAGCCATAAAATGCATGATTTACAGTTCAGATACAAGTTTTCACAAAAACAAAAAGTCTTATAAACTCCCCAAGCATGTCAGCCTTTAGAACATTTTTATGAAAAGGGATAAATCAAGCATATAAATTATGTCAATTTAAAACGTATAAATATTACTGTCTTATTGTTTAGATTTTTAGAAGGCACATTAACTTCTTTCTCATTTACAGCTCTATGTGTTTGCTGCGTAAAAACATGAGTTGATATTTGCATTGATCTGATTCTGACCATAAACAGCAAGAAAGGCTAATTGGAAATGCAAATTCATTCTCTCTCTTCGCTTTAGAAGCGCTGAAATATTATGTGAAATACACAAAGCAGCTCCACGCTAATTAACGCTGCTACAGGATATATAGGTCAAATGAAATGAATAGATGTCAATGAACACGTTTTCTGAGGACAGTCGGTTCTCTCAGATACATTCAAAATAAAGACATCTGCGCCGCGTTTTAAATTGAAACGTATCAATTGAAGCTCATATTTATTCAATGACATCATTAACTTTTGAAGTTTAATCCAGCCGTATCACAACTCTGGTCTTTCCGTCCTGTAACTGTAAGACCTCTTGAAATTATAATGAAGATATTTCTTACACCATTTAACATATTTAAAACTTTTTATGGCCTTAAGTTTGATACAACTCACTTTAGGAGTTTTTAAGGACCTGCGGGAGATCTGCATTTAAGATAGCCCGTCGGGCAGGGTGGTGATACATTTTGGTAGCCCGACTGGAAAACACAATAGCCCACAATAGCGATTTTGCGAGCCCTGCACTAGACAGCATCCAGGCCTCATGAAATTCTAACGCGAGCTGTTTTTGATTACACAATGTTAGATGCTATGAGATATTTTAGTAGATGTTTTCCATTTCTCCAAACTGGGAAATGTTGAACTCTGATATGTTGAACTCTCAAAAGGTGATATAAAAATTACATTGTGAGATTTCATCGTTAGTTTCATTCAGATTAATTTTTTACCTTCATAAAGCACTAAATCCATTCATGAATGGCTGTGATATCTGGTTGGGTGTTTTTTTTCACTACTGCTTTATTCCAAATGGAAAAGTTGCCAGGTTGTTTAACATTTTATACAGTAGTTTGTTTATTCCAGCAGATTATTAGACATGACATTCACTAAGAGCAACCTGAGGAGGTTAAATTCACAAGATTTAGTTAAACTTTTCAAAAGGTATGCCAATAGACGCTGGTCATCTTAACAGACAGCATAGGTTGGTATATTGAGATGTTCATTTTCTGTTTGATAATAAAATATTTTATGATAATATAATGCAATTAAAAAACATGAGACATTTAATTTGCAACTGGTAGTCATCAGAAAATGTTACCCAGTGCAGTTACAATTTATTAGATGTTTGTTGCTGTTTATATTACCAGAACATTTAGTATAATAATGTTCAATTCTTGGGTGATATTACATTAATCTGTAATGAAAGTTACAATAATAGAAGTTATTATGGAGGCAGAGCACTGACAAACCATCAGGCAAAATACACTGAGTGATATTAAAATCAGCAGAGCATTTTATTTAGTGTTGTGAAATTTAACAGGAAAACATTTACTGGGTTTTAAATTTGTGGAATGATTCAGAAATGACTTCTGAAATCAGAAATGATTTGTGGAATGAGGATGATATATATGTGTACGTATGTACAGTATATGCCTCACACAGATAAATTATAAAATAAATTCATTCTACATAAATGTTGTCCTTTTGAACAAATGGATATTCATCAAAGAATTCTGGCAAGGCAAAAATCAGAAGAAATGTTACCTCAAAAGTAAAGTGTGCAAACAGTTTATACAAACCCATGCTTAGGCTAATCTGGGTGATGTTGATTAAAACTTGTGTTAATGTTAGTGTAATGATGCACATGATATAAGATTACAAGGCCAAAAGCATGAGCCTGAGAGTGTGTTGATTCGTTTAGTTTCTCCTGAGTAGACTGATGAGAGGGAGTGTTCGCTCTTGACAATCATCTAATTGAGAGAGCTCACTGGTGTCTCAGTACCTACATCCTCTGTCCTTTCTTTACAAACGCTCATATACTCACTCACACATATGCAAATGCACTGGCTTTGGGAAAGCTTTTGACATATTGAGATGTAAGACTGTGGGCATTGAGCATGTGGGTAATGTACTTTCCTGCTGCATTATTTAGTGCTTGGGACCCTAATTGAGTTTAAATATCAGCGACTGCTCTCCTGTGAGTGTTTTACTCCACAGTGAAAGTTAAGATCCCGATAGATGATAGCTGGTCGCTCAAAAGGTCAGACCTGACAGCGGGTGACCTGCTGCGAACCTCCCTGATGCACATAAACCCACACACTCTCACTCAACCTCAGATATACAGCCACAATTCTGCACACAGGTCTCTACAAATGCCATACGTTTGTCATATATGAATACTGTATGTTTAAAATAAGACATTTAAAATGTCAAGTCAGTCAACACTAACAGAAAAATACAGCTCTTTGTCTGACAACAAGTAATTAATTTTTTCTATATTTAATTTTTTCCATATACTGTATACAGGTGCATCTAAAAAAATTAGAATATCATGAAAAAGTTATTTTTTTCTTTTGTAACTTATTTCAAAAAGTGAAACTTTCATATATTATAGATTCATTATATGTATAGTAAAACATTTCAAAAGTTTTTTTTGTTTGTTTTAATTTTGATGATTAGAGCTTACAGCTCATGAAAGTCAAAAATCCAGTATCTCAGAATATTAGAATATTTACATTTGAGTTTCATTAAATGACAATCCCTGTAGTATAAATTCTGGGTATCTCTTGTTCTTTGAAACCACAGTAATGGAGAAGACTGCTGACTTGGCAATGGTCCAGAAGACAATCATTGACACCCTCCACAAAGAGGGTAAGTCACAGAAGGCCATTACTGAAAAGGGTGGCTGTTCACAGGGTGCTGTATCAAAGCATATTAAATGCAAAGATGACTGGAAGGAAAAAATTGGGTTGGAAGAGGTGCACAAGCAACAGTGATGACCACAAGCTTGAGAATACTGTCAAGCAAAGCCGATTCAAACACTTGGGAGAGCTTCACAAGGAGTGGACTGAAGCTGGAGTCAAGAGTCACCACACTCAGACGTCTTCAGGAAAAGGGCTACCTAGCCACTTCTGAGACAGAAACAACGTCAGAAGCATCTTACCTGGGCTAAGGAGAAAAAGAACTGGACTGTTGCTCAGTGGTCCAAAGTCCTCTTTTCAGATAAAAGTAAATTTTGCATTTCATTTGGAAGGTCTGGAGTCTGGATGAAGACTGGAGAGGCACAGAATCCAAGTTACTTGAAGTCCAGTGTAAAGTTTTCGAAGTCAGTGATGATTTGGGGTGCCATGACATCTGCTGGTGTTGGCCCAATGTGTTTTATCAAGTCCAAAGTCAATACAGACATCTACCAGGAGATTTTGGAGCACTTTATGCTTCCATCTGCTGACAAGCTTTATGGAGATGCTGATTTCCTTTCCAGCAGGACTTTAGCACCTGCCCACACTGCCAAAACCACTTCCAAGTGGTTTGCTGCCCATGATTAATGGAATGCTTGATGGCAGCCAAACTGGCATGACCTAAAACCCCATATGGAATCTATGGAATTTTCCCGGAAAGATGAGAAACAGTCGAAGTCCAACAATAAGACAAGCTGAAGGCTCCACAGGTCCAGCAGTGCCACAGGCTGACTCGCTTCCATGAACACCGCACTGATGCTGGAGTTTGTTGCTAAAGGCAGCTCACGACCAAGTATTGAGGCAGAAATGAACATACTTTAAAGAACTTGAGCTTTTCTGTTTTGCAAAAACTTTTTTTTACATTTGTCTTAGGAAATTTCAATATTTGCGATAAGGGATTTTTGACTTTTATGATATGTAAGTTCTAATCATCAAAATTAAATAAAAAAAAACTTTTGAAATGTTTACTTTACATGTAATGAATCTAAAATATATGAAAGTTTCACTTTTTGAAATAAGTTCACACAAACCAAACAAATATATATATATATATTATAATATGGTTTTAATACATTTCATTTCAGTGATGTTATTAAAAAATTTAAATTAACAGTTTTTTCTATATTTTATTTTGTCAATTAATGTTCATTTCAAGTAACGCCATTTTTCATTTTGTTTTTAATTTTACTTTTAGTTAGGATTTTAAATGTTCACAACAGCAGGATGTTGACTTCTTGAACCTGTGTCACTTCACTTGCAGTCTATTTTAATGTATAACGGTTGGATATCGCGTGCAATTTTATTAGAAACTCCAGTGTCAGTTTTTCTCGAACTAAATCCAGTCCCCTCATATTGTGCGAACCATCCCATAATACTCACTCATCCATATCATAGATAAAGCAGAGCAATAATTCATTTCTAAAAATCCAGGCACTAGCTAATTAACATTGTGAATTCAAGCAGAAAGGTGATGTTTTGCCAGCGAGTTTAATTGTATTGCGCACACTGTAATTTAATGACTTCAAATGAAACTTGGTTTAACTCCAATAATTGCCAGAAATGGTCTACTACTCAAAGACATGTGCTCATGTATTTAGTTCTGAGGAAACAAGTTGAGCTTTACCTGAGTTCATTTAATCACTTAATAAGCTTGAATAGCTTTTGCTCCCAAGGCTAATTATGCTGCACTGAAGGCAATTATCTTATGTGATGATTGCTTACTGTTCAAACTGTCAAAATGTCTGCATTTGTCCGATTTAAGGGACCTAAATTGTGTCACACCCCAGGGGTCAGACTGGTTAGCATAGACCCTACTGCTATAACTATACTACTATGCAAGCAAAAAGTGTCATTTTCAATTGAAGACCATTCAAAAGTAACTGCTTATTCTGACAAAACAAAATGTTTTCAATACATATTTCCATAATGGACTGCTGGATCAAATATCTATTACTTTTTGAAATGTCAAAATTAAAACATTGATTGACTGAGATTACCAGCTACATCAGGAGGTTGATTGTGTGTTAAACAACGTTTAGAAATGCTGTATTCATGAAGCAAAATAAATGTATGTAACCTACAGTCATGTGACCTTGTTCTACAGATTTGTGCGCAGTGATTTGAGAAAACTTAATGAGCCAAATGAATTTTACCTGCAGTCACATGCACACTTCAGCATGCATGGACACATCAAATGAAGATCACAAGGAATAAATGCAATTAAAGACATTCATCTAGTTAGCAAGAAAACAGACAAAAGCACAAGAGAGACAAAGAGGGCTTGAAAGTGTTTCATTTGGTGACTTTTTTGATAAACATCCAATTATGAAACAATGGACGTTATTACTTGGGCCAATGAAAATGTGCCAATGGTTAAAAACGAGGGATAGAAGGATCAAATTCGTGCTCAAACTTTCAGGATGTTTAAGAGAAATATCCAAACATCAGTAATTTTCCAGTCATGAGTCATGTCATGTGTCACAGTATCTATTTAAACTGACATTTTAAGTTATATATGATATGAGGGGTGAATGTGCTTCCTTACACTTCTCTGTAGTGAGAAAGTCAGAAAACCTGTAACTTAAAAGTATATTAAAGGTCACCTCTAAGACCATGACCTCATAGATAAGACCATAATATTAGTCAGTCTTCATAGGTTTTAGAGCTCACGCAAACACAGAGAAAAAAGAGGCTTATCAGCGGATATTTAACACACCGACTGATTGCAATTTCTTTTTGTATGACAATCTGTCAGATCGATCTTACACAATCTATTATATGTGCAAGGTGTGGGAAAGTGGCTCAAAGACAAATACAGGTAAGGCCACATTCACCAGAAAAGAGCATTTCAAAATACTAAAACAAGAAAACATATGACACTTTTCCTTTGTTTTAATTTATGTGGCCAAATGACTTAAAGTATTAATGTTTTCTGTAAAAAAAAGAGTTAAATATTCACCATGAATTTGATGCTTTACATACAAAACGAGAAGAGAAACCCACAGAGATTTTCATATTTTTTGATGACTGGCCTTACCTTTCTTCTTTCTCTCTCTGCCTCACATCCACATGTTTGTGAGTTTCGGTAACTGCGGTTGGTCCACGAGTCATGTGATCTCTCTCTCTCCCACATAGTGTGTGGTCTGCTTAACTGCCAGCTCAAAACCAGTGATGTGAATAACTGGATTCTGAGAGGGACTTCACTAGGACCTGCTTGAGAAGTACAGCCTCACTCAGAGCTTGTGAAATAGACTCATATCTGACCTACAGTTGTTTTTTTAAGAATGTATTTTTTGGTGTCTGATAACTATTGTGCAGAACACAATTAAACCACAAAAGCACTTGTTTGAAATGAGTCCTGCAGGGGTACTGAACTGCTTTCAATCTCAAATTTCCAACAAAATGTGTTTCTTCTTTGATACGTTCTGTCCAGAGAGGAATCCAATGTGTTCCTCACACTACAGCAGGTCTGACCTTTCAGATCTGCCGAGACACAGATGTTAGGATGCTGTGCTGGAACGGCACACTGCCGAACGTGCTTGCAGCCTGTTTGAATAGAAAACAGGTGTAGAATACTTGAACCTGACAGTACAACAAGGTTTTTGTGGTTTTGAATGTAAGATGTGATATCCACCTTCTTTAGGAATCGTTGTGTGTTTTGGGACGCATCTGTATGATTCTTAACACGCTTTTTGCATGTGTCTTTTGAAGGAAAACAGGCCTGAATACGCTGCTGTTTCTCATCAAATAAACTGCACCTCAGGCAGAGGGGGTTTAATTTCCCTGTGGTATTAGAGGTGAGCTCCTCGATCCCGAGGTAAATTCTGCTTGCCGACAAGGAAAAATAATGTATAAATATTTTGAAGGAAGCTGGCCCCTGGTTGAAAAAAATGTGTTGGCACCACCCTCATACATGAAGCACGGGTCCTCTGCTGCCGAACGGACCGACACGATTGTTTGTTTTTCCCATGCCTACCACAAATTCCGACATTTCCCCTCTCTGAAAGGATCCATGTGTTCCTAGGCCAAGAAAAAGAGAGAGAGGAGGAAGAAAACAGGGGGAGGCCGAGAGGTTGGGCAGGAAAATATCAACAAGTCGTCATTTACATCAGAACAAAAACAAATAAAGCGTGAAGAAAAGAGCTGCTAAGGAGTTCAGGCTTTTTTACGAAAATAATCCATCTCATGTGGTTTAGGCAGCCTGCCAGAGAAATCTAATATGGATTTATATACAAAGAAAGTGCCTAGTTTAACAATGAATATTCAATCATGCATGCACCCTATAAAACAATTTCACAGGAGTAACTGAAAGCCGACTTTGTTTATAACAAGTTGGTGGGGGGGGAATAAAGAGCTAAACTGTTGACCCATCGGGGCCTGGAAATCTCACGCTGGATTAAGTGTTTATACTGTTGGCATACTCTTGGCTAAATGAGGCTGAATTCCAGCTCTGGATCAGTGAGTTCTGTCCCCAGTGATTGTGTCACTCTGGGCTCCCACAACACAAACTCACTCTTTCCAGCAGGACCATCCGTCCCTGACACGGGCCACAGGCCCAGTGCGGGATCATTCACGTCCAGAAGCACAATTTGGATGCCCCCTTTCATTCTGAATGCCTAATAATATTACAATCATCTGACAGATTCCATCAAATTTAGAGTGCATTTCATGAAAATCTGGCACATGGGTAAATGACAAATAAAAATATCCATGATATAAAAAAAAAATAATTAAAAATCTAGTTTAAAACACATGTGGCAAAATGCACTCTTGTATTATTGGTTTAATATGGTTCTTAAAAAACATTTTCAATAAAAGCTTCAACAAGTCATTACTTCTTGTTCAGTGTCATGTTTTGTAATCATCAATGTAACCATCAATATGTTCATATGTTAACAATAGTTTATGCAGTAGGTAGCAAGACCTACTGATGATCAATACTTTTACCTTCTTTTTTTTTTAAATACCCATATTTTCAAAGCAGCTTAACAGAAAGTAATTATGTTATGTCTATGATGCCTTAATTAACATAGATCAGTTTTAGGGTTGGGTGATATGGGGATGTATATAACGATGATCTAAATGATCTTCCAGATTTAGCTATATTGTATTTATTACTTGATACAACACAGCATTTATTAATCTAGGTTATGATCATTTCTCTACAGTATATACTAATACATTTTTAACATGCAAAGTTGCATAAATTAACAGTACTGTATTATGGATGAACATGAATTAACAATGATAGTACTGTATGAACATGTATGAATTAACATTAATAATAAATGCTGTAAAATACTGTTCACTTAGTTTAGAGTTTATATGTTTAGAAAAACGTTAAACTTACCATGCCATAGTCTTTTAAAATAAATTGAAATGAACTAAAAGTTTTATTAATCTCCTTATTTCGAATAGCTCATTCATCCACTTGACTGAATGTCATTTGTTGCAAATCGTTCTATTCTGACAAAATGTTTCATTACTTTGAATTTAGAATAAATATGTTAATTACTTTCCGCAAGGTTAGGTTAGCTTTCACTGCCGGATGGATTAAGACTTCATTAAGAGTTTACACTGACAGAGACTATTTTTGCTGGTTTGTTTAAAATATGAAAACAAAAAGGAGTTATATAAATAAATGTTCGTTTTCATTCTGTAAAATAAAAACAATTTGTAAGGTTTATTTTGAAATTCTAGGTGACCTTAATAAATCGGCTTAGCGACAGCCTAACAGCTCCATTCACTGCAAATCTGTCCTCCACAATAGCATGCGCCGCTAATCAAAGATTAATTTAATATCTCTTTAATATTCTCCACAGAGAAGGAAACCTCTGAGTCCATTGCAAAAATGACATAAACACCATGTGTTCTGTTCAATGTTTCCAGCACTGAGTTGGGCCACAAAATCCTTCTTCTGTCACTGAGGTGACTGTTAAACATTTCTAAGGTGTCATCGTGATTGAGTATGTGCAGTCATGCAGTATTGTGTTCCCTGTGCTATATTAACCTCTCACGTTCATTTGTCTTAAACTGTCAAGCTAGGCAGCTCTGATATGTGCCTTATGTTTCAAACGTATTTCAGATTAATGTTTTTCATCTAATTTGGGCTTTCCTGTGAATGTCTCACAGCACTTTGCTTCTCTGTGTGGTCTGTGTCTGGTTTCTGTGTCGGTCTCAGCTCTGTCCCCGTGTCACTCTGACAGTTGCATTGCTGGCTAATTGGTATACTTGGTGGTTTGCCCTATTATGGTTAGCCTCGAAAACCCCAAAGTTTTCATGCTTTTCCTTTTTCTTTTTTTTTACGAGCCACTTAAAGCAAGCCCTTTCAGAGGTGGTTAAAATAAGACTTGTGGTTTGCCTCACTAGATAAATGACTATGGAAAGAAATCGAGGCCTGGCTGATATTACCTCAAGGATATTCAATATCCAGCAATCAACACAGAGGACAGCACACAACGGCCTTTAGTCAACACATGCCAGCTAATGGAAAAGTCAGCATTGGCTCACTCAACAAGAAAATAAACAGAGTGAACCAGAAGTTATAAATGGAGAATTATCTGCTTTCGGTGGTTTCCTGCCCACTAAATAGTCACAGCTGCTTGTGATTGGGGTAAAGATACACAGTGGAGTTCAGAACAGGCAGCCAGTCGGATATCTGTGGCCCAGAGATTAAAAAGAGCTTGGTGTTTGCCTAAAATTCATTATAATATTTGGTAATACTGCCAAGGTAATATCCTCAATACAAACACACACAGCCTCTATCACTAACACAGTAATTCATGCATACTGTTCTTTGTTATATCTCACACATTTTTGTCATTCAAAATTATTCTATAGGCTATTTACATGTAGACAGTTCTTAAATGACATTATATGTATTATTTAATTCATTATATTATTATATTATCTCATTTTATCTTTGATAACCAATAGACAACAGATATTACAATTCTATACTATTTTATATAAATAATTAAAACATAAATCTAAAATCAATAATTTGCTAAAGGCATTATAATGTAGGCTACAGTATGAAAAATGATATTCATTGTGACATTTCCTAAAGATCACATTTAAAAGTTTCTTTCGGATTTCCAAAATGCAATATCGGTAATAATCAGTATGGTACCGATATATTGTGTATTTGTGTGTTGCAATTAAAGTTTGTTTGCATAGGAAAGTCAGTTAATTTCATAAGTTAATTCAGGGCCTCAGCAAACTTCCAAGATTATTTAAAATAAGACAAAACAAACATTACTAATTCGCCCCCTTTTTTTTTTTTTTTTTGGAAAAATGGGGATTAACGGTGAAAAATGTATATATTTTAAATGTGTGGTTTATAGACCTAGAAAAATATATACGTTTATAGACCTAGAAAAATTAATGAGATACATAAAAAAAAAAAAATGTTTTAAGCTCTACAATATTTTATTGTGTAAAAATCATGAATGACTGGAAAAGTCATGCTGCATTTGAATATTGTTGTGAACAATGGGAGTCAAAAGGTGGAGAACCACAGCTCTTCACTGAATAAGCTACATTGCAGTAATTTTCATAACTGTTGTTCCACACATACACACACCTGTTCTCTTTCTCATGCTGACCCACAGCTGTGACAGTTATCCTGATGGAGCCAGGGAATGAATCATTGCACCAATCACTCATGGGATGTGTTCCATTTAACAGGTGAAAGCAGCCTCTGAATAAAGAGACAGGAAACAAGTCAGGCCAACAAAAGCTTCAAAACCTGCTTGTGTACTTTGAAAACATCATGCCGGCTGTACAAACACACTCTGTGTAATTAGGAGAAACAGAAAGGAGGGGGGGAGGGGAGATATATTTTCTATCACTGCTGAGTCGTAGGCTTTCATATGAGTAGCGAGCTAAGGGCTAAACAAACACAGTCAAACTGAATCTATCAACGTGCACAAACACAGAGCGTCAGGACCAGAAGTGCGGCATGCTGGAGCCAATCCAGTTTATAGTCTACTGGAATGCAAATGACCTGATTGCCACCGATCAAATGGTCACTTGAAATAGCTCATCTCAAATTAATCCATAGAGTAAGTAATAAAATATTAGCACTAACTCGTCTTTAGCACTTTGCAATGGGTGAGGCAGGGCTGTAGACCTATTATTAGCCATTTAATTACCGTTGTTGTTTTGAAATTTCGTCCACCACATTATTTGTCTGCCACCTCTGAATTCAGTTCCTAAACCCCTCAAATACATGAGAAATTAAACACCCAGCTGGAAGACACAGAAGAGTCAATCAGTCATATTTATCACAATGCTTCAGTGGATGTTTAAGTGGCCAAATGTGTGCGCTGTGTGCTAACACAAACAGGCAGCACAGGGAGATAAGAGGGCATTTAGGCAGTAATTAGCGAGTGTGAGAGTGAAATGGTGCAGCAGACAGCAGCAGCCCTGTGTGATATTTGCTGGTGCTGTGTTTAAAGGCAGCCTGAGTAAACAGTAGAGGGAAGGTCAATATTATTACAAGGAGGTCTTGGAACAGTGGGACTGTGGAGCAGAGGAAGAACTGACAGCTGTTTCCCTGTTCCCTGATCAAACAGGACAGGATGTCAGTTCCTACCTGTCATGAAGAAGGACTTTGAAGATGAATTAGGATGTTTATCACCTATTAAACCTGGAGAAAAAATAAAGTACACTCACAGACACACACTATATATTTATCATTAATATTTCTATTGCTGATTCTTTTACATAAAAAATATTTTGATGTGGCTCATTGATATTTAGGGATGCAAGAAAATTAGCAAAAATGTTAGAACTTAATAATGATAAAGTAATTACTTCAATTCACCAAAATGATTTTTGTTGTCTGCATATAAAACGAGAGCATGTCCTATGCTGCCCCCTGCTGATGGTATTCCTAATTACAAAGCCCCTGAATTCAGATCTTTTCAAATTGGAATCAACTGTGATGGATTTCTTACAGTTTTACCAACAAACCATTCGCATCGTTTTGCGCTTGAACAAAACAAACAGATACAAATGCTGCTATGAAAAGATCTCAAGCTCTCTTTTCATCGAGTCTCTTTGAATGTGTGAGTGTGAGAAAAGCAGTTAAATCTCCACCAACAAGGCGAACTTAGCGGGGCTCTAAAATATACTGTCAGCTCTGTGTGAATGTGTGCTTTTGTCAGCCTGTATTTGCGATTCACGATTTGCTTTGACATTTTTCATCTTCTGCCAACAAACCAGAGAATGCTGAGCAAACAGCATCAGTCAGAATGTGTGCATAGTAAACCATGTGACAAAAAACGAGGGTGGGGGAGGAAGTAAGGCACAAAGGAGAGGACCAGCTCACACAAACCCACCAACACCTAACTACACTGTGTACTTTCCTATTAAAACTGGGAGAAACGAACCTTTTCGAAGATTCGAATCAATTGGCAAAATGATTCACTGTTTCGAAGCGCTCGAAACACCACACGCTGGTGGCACCTGCTGGTCAAAACGGTGTAAATGCAACAAAACTCAGTTTTCTGAAGTCAAGTGACTTTGGCAGTTTGATATGTTCTCCGATCCACTTTTTCGAAACAAATGATTCACAAAGGCTTCGAATCTTCAGGAAGCAATGATTCGAAAGTAGGGATGGGCGATACCTCTTATTTTATTTTCGATCCGATACCGATATTTTCAAGCCCAGTACCGATACCGATACCTCTAAACTAAACTGATCTTTTAAATTATTAAAAGAATATAATCAGTAATTATATTCACTTAATATTAGATTTTAAAACCACGTTTTTAACACTTCTTTTGTTTACACTGTCAGAAATAAAATATACTATAATTGTATTTTAGCCCTTTACTGAGGCAGTAACCTCAAAGGTGTTGAACTACAGGGAGCATATTAGTACCATACAAGTATGCATGCTTTAAAAGGGTCATATGATGCGATTTCAAGTTTTCCTTTCTCTTTGGAGTGTTACAAGCTGATTGTGCATAGATAAGATCCCTGAAGTTGCAAAGACTAAAGTCTCAAAACCAAAGAGATATTATTTATCAAAGTTAAGACTCTGCCACGCAACGTCTCGTTCTACACGCCGCCACATATCTACTTCACTATGTGAAAATATTAGCATAATGCTGCCCAAATGTTCATGTAAAGAAAGAAGGCGTGGTTTCAGGAAAAGCAGTTGTGTTGATGCAGCCATGTCAGGGAGAAGCTGTGTTTCAGTGCGAAAGCAAAAGAACTTTATTTAGCCTTCCGAAAGTAGATGCATTTAGGATCTTTAAGATTACTTACAACAGAACAGCAATTTTTTTTATGGACGACCGTTTCGTGAACCTAGGGAGGAGGTAATTCTGACTTTGCTATGACAACCTGGCTTGTTATTAGTTCAAGTATTTGCATAGGGACTGTTCAAATGCGGAGTTTGCGCATCGTGTGTGTGTGTGTGTGTGTGTGTGTGTGTTGAGCCGATGCGGACGCGATGCGAGCGAGGGAGACGAGAGAGGAGAGGAGGAGAGGCGAGATGAGAGAGGGAGAGAGAGAGACGAGAGTGAGACGGAGGAGGAGAGAGAGAGAGGATGAGAGAGCCACTGTTTAACGTGGCGGGTATGCAAACACGACTCGTTCCCCTTCGGGCTCGGTTTTACATTTATTTTGAAAGATGAAGCTGCCGATTATGGTAAGGGGCGTTACATTTACAACGAGCGCTTGCGGTGTTCGGCCAATCACAAAGCACTAGGTCAGCTGGCCAATCAGAGCAGACCACGCTTGTCGGAAGGAGGGACTTTGTAAAAAACGAAGCGTTTGAGAAAGGCGGGGCATAGAGGACCTACAATAAT
The DNA here is from genome assembly GCA_018155175.1 of Sinocyclocheilus anophthalmus. Classification (NCBI taxonomy): domain Eukaryota; kingdom Metazoa; phylum Chordata; class Actinopteri; order Cypriniformes; family Cyprinidae; genus Sinocyclocheilus; species Sinocyclocheilus anophthalmus. The sequence goes on along the minus strand of JADLZN010005985.1, from coordinate 47,156 downwards.
GTCAGTATTTGAAAACATAATGTGTTTTGTGAACATTAAAGCAGGTCAACATATTCTGTTACACCAAACACACAAAATGCTTCTTTAAATACAGGAGCATATGATCCCTTAAGGGGGAACGTTACAAAAATGCACCTTGAGGTACCTCAGGAAAAATAAAATGTGTTACATAAGAACTAAGTGTATAGTTTATTATTACAATGTGTTTAAATTGGTGGTTAATGCAGTTTACTACAAAATATTGTGGGGTCAACGGTTGGCTTTACAAGGTAATAACCCCATTGTGTAAGTTTTGCCGTTTAAAGGCCTGCCAGGTGTTGTGAAAATCTTAGCATATGCATTATGACAGATTTATTAACGGCAATTACAAAACAGAATGCAATCCATTTTAACTTTTAACAACCAGTTTAAATAAATGTACTTGTACAAACTAGCCAATTTAAAATAAATATATGTACACAAAAGTTTGGGGTCAGTAAGATTTGATCATGTTTTTTTTAAGTCTCATGACTCCACAAAGGATGCACTTATTTTAAAAAAAAAAAACGTAAAAGCGCAAGATTGTGAAATCTAGCAATTTAAAATAACTAGTTTCTATGTTTATCTATTTAAAATGTATATTTAAATGCTAGTGTCAAGCGGAAGTTTCAGCACATTACTCCGCTAGTATCAGTTGTCCTTCAGAAATAATTTAATATCATTGCTGCTCAGAAACTTTTTATTATTTGCTGCTTCAGATTTGTGGAAAACGTGATGCATTTTCAGAATTAATGTATATATAGTAACAATGTGGTAGGCTAAGTAATGTAATAATGGGGCAATGTTTCTACTTATGCCTCTGATGCTTTTAGGAAACCCAGCCCTATTTGAATAAGCACTGTGAGCCATGCGTCAGCAGTGAACGCTGTCTGTGATTGGTTGGTTCTGTCTTTCAGCATTTGCTTGTGTCCCGATGAGCAGGAGAAATGGTTCTAGCCTACACAATTATTCGCTAATATAGTCTACTTTTCCACTTAGAAGCTTATTTTTATGCACTGAATTTCTTGATAAATAAATAAAATTAATGGTTAAAAAAAATGCACTTTAGAATCGATATTTTGAGTCAATGGTTTGAGGGATCCATTTCGATACACACAGTAGCTATCGAAAGTATCGAACTTACAAGTCCCCATGAAATCAAAATTAAAGATTTTTTGGGTGTTAGTATCATTATATTAGTTTTAAGGTTATCTATTAGGCAGTGTGCTCCAAAAACAGTGACAACATTCGCATTTAGAAGATACAAGCATTCAAAGCTTGCAGTTCGTCAATTCCGCCAATCAAGGAATTTGTTTGAAAAATGATGCATAGAAAAAAAAACCTTGGCTGCTAAGTGAGTTGGATTCATCATGATGGTTCGAGTTGTTAAAGTTACATGATTGCGCAGTGAGCAGTGTAGCACCGGTTACTGATGTAATGGCACGAGCATGCGTAGTTTAATAGACAACACTCTCCAACAGCAAGAATGGTTCTTTCTTTCTTCGACAAGTCTAATTACTAGATAATAATCGAAATGATATCTTAGTTTTTAACGGCAATATATACATTTGCGATTTGCATTTTATATATCAGCTATGTCACCAGACGTGCGTGCTACAAAAATTAAGAGCTACAGCAGTAGTGATATGCCCACAAGCGTCTTAACATCACACAGATTCTCGCGACATACAGGAAAAAAAGTCGCTGGCAGTGTGAACGTGGGCTTGAGTCGTAGGCTGGCACCGAGAGAGGACGCCGCGAATTGCGGGTGCTTACTTCCATAGAAAACGAAATGTGTTCAAATTTTTACAGAGGGAGCAGGCACGCTGCCGCTTCTCGTCGTTCGTGTGGGACCCCACTTCATCAGGGGAACCTTAAAGGATCGATCCGCCCTCCCTATTCCAAAGCAACCATCACCCAGTTGGAAGTAGGTTTGGATTGTTCTAATGCGCTCATTGATACACACACTACGACATGATAATGTAATTCCGATGCAAATACCTTGCCACCACCCTTTCACTTTCAAACATTGTTTAAACTGCAAGGGATCAGGTTGGAGCAGATGTATACAGAAATAGAAGTTTACTCTGTCTTAAATGCCCTCGTTTTCAACACAAACCTGGTTTACTTGCCACGCAAGATTTGTGAGACTTTTCTTTACCAAGCAGCTCTTCCAGTCACGCTGTAACGTGGCAGTGCAAGCGTAAGTCCAGCCAGAAAACGGCACCAGATTTGGTAGGTGTGACTGTATTTAAATTTACCAGTACTCTACCCACTATGTTTTTGAAGGGATTCTGGGTTGGTGACGATCAAAAGCTAAGTACCATTTTTTGTCTTCTTCAGGCTTTTTCGGAGTACCTTGGGACACTGAATTTGTTTAAAGCAGGGACACAATTATTTACCAAGTTTGTGTTACATAAATGTAACAAAATTCTTACAGCAGGACACGCTAAATAATCTTTGTTTCCTATAGAAAATTTAACAGAATTAACTCTTATAAAAATAAACATACTGTGGGATGTATTTTTGATTGTGAATTCATACAACCTCCAATTTATAGAAATAAAAGACACTGTCAAATCCGAAGCATAAATTTAAGAATTACTTGATGCAGTCCAACAGAAGTTCAAAATCTAAACAAGTAAAGCCATACATGTAAGATTTTTATTAAAATATCCAAAAATCTCTTGAACAGTGTTATATATTTTGCTGACTGGAGTAGCCTATTTACATTATCCCAAATGTTTCGAAGATTGTTTAAATCTAGAGAAATAAGCAATTTTAACTAGTGGCACGTAGCGTGTCTATAGTGTCATTGTGTCGCTTGCTAATGCCGTCATAACCCCTCGATTTCCGGTTTTGTTTTGTAGAAAAAATGGAAACACCAAAGACTCTTTCATATGTTGTGTTTCAATAGACCGGTGACGACCGCACAGAGAAGCATTATAACAGAACAAAATGTATCTAGTATGATAAAACAGCACAGCTTTTTTCCCCCACATACACACGACCGGAAAGAGCGGGAACAGCGGGAGAAATGATAAATAATAAAAGCACCGTGCTATTAGAGCCGCGTGTCTGCGCGCGTTCAGAGGCCTTGTTCACTCGACCCGGCTTCCGCTCACCTGCTTCTTGTCCTACTGTAGACAAATTATTAGCTTCATGCATCATGAAATGATTTTCTGCTCCGAGTCCGTAGGACACGGTGCTGGACGCGGACAACAAATCGGACCCTGGCATTATTAAAAAACATTTATTATTATTATTTTGTTGAAAACAGCGGAGTAGATTTTTTTCTGGTTTCTTTGAATAGAAAGTTCAGAAGAACAGCAGTTTCTGAAATAGACTTTTTTTGTATAACCTTAATATGTCTTTAGTACGTCATTTTGATCAATTGAACGCATCCTTGACTAAATAAAAGTATAATTTCTAGAATTTCCCCCCAAAAAATAAAATAAATAATATATGACTACAAGCTTTTGAATGGTAATCTTAAGTTACAAAAGCTTTGTATTTCATGATAAATGCAGACTCTTTGGATCTTTCTTATGTTCAAAACATTTTGTGGTAATGTATGTAGGCATAGTATCCATCATATCACATGGATAAGAATAAAAACGTCATGGTTCCTGATTCGTCATATCGTGTCTTTGTCATGTTAAATCTAGCTTAGTTCGCATTGGCGCGAATGGAAACCTCTATGATACTACATCTGACTTGAACTTGGCCAAAAATCGCGGGGGGACGTATTTTCGTTATTATTAAAAAGTTACATTCTAACCACTCTGGCTGCATTACAGCTAAGCGCACATTAGGATAGATTAGATTCCTGCCTCCGTTGCTAGTCCCTATCAAGCACTTTAACAATTAAACTACTCTATTCTCCTCCTGCCTTGCTCTTTGGCCTGCATCACTCACCGCAGAGCAAGCATGTTCTCGCTGTAACGACACAGCATGAGAAAAATGATGCGGAAAAGCGACGAGGTCAGATAAAAGTGAGGTGGAATTGAAAGCGATCTTTATATAGTGTGTTTAAGAGCGTGAGCAATACTTCATCGCTATGACTCTATTCGCGCATGTGATTGGTGGTTACACTGTCAATACAGGAGTGACAAACTACAATGGGCCACTGGCTCTCGCTGATCCAGCCGCTGATGGTCCTCGGCAAAAAAAACAGAAAAATTCTGTCGGAACCCACCGGGACAATGCCGGTATGCCCGATTACCATCCAGCCCGTTGCCACGTCGGTTGCTCCGCAGAGGTGGGGATGAAGACGACAACTCCCATAATTCCACACTCAGCCACTCAAACAGCCTTTGCTCTTTGTTATTTGGAAGACGTTCCTCTAGTGCGCGCGTATGTTGTTCTAACTATCTTTGTTCATATATTCACAAATTTCTGTCCTTTTTTTCTTTCCCTGTCTTCTGCCTACAGTGTTTTTTTTCTTTCTGTGAACCAAAACAATTTCTCACATTAAGCAATGTATTATCTTTTAATTTATAGGATGTCCCACTTTAGCTGAATGCTACTGTCCCAATTTATCTAACATGTTCAGGTACATTAGGACAGTAAAAAAACTTGATACTTTTAAAAAAGAGAATAAAGAAACTTGCACATCATTGCATAAAATTGAACGATCACATGAACATGTCCTAATACACATTTTTAATGTATATTGAAATACTGTTTGTATTAGAAATCAAACCTTAACGATTTTATAGACAAACTATGTACAGGCACTTACCGTGAACTTTCTCAGACCTTCCAGCACTTGAGTGGTAACCACACCCATATGATTTACATTTGACTAATCAAATATTTTGATTATTCAATGAAGTACGATGATACAAACATGGGCAAGAACACCCGTATTCCCGTATTTTTTTAAGGAGCATACACCAAAAGCTTATTTGCCCATTTTAACTGATGTTCCAATTTTGCTGAGTCACTCCTATTTAAAATACCTGTGTTATAACCTTCTCTTGAATCATGCTGTATAAAAGGGTCAGAAAGGCTGATCGGTCTCAATATAAGACAAACAATAAACACCAGTTCTAGTAGTGATTAGACAATAATATTTTATCTAAGCATCCGGCAAACATTAAATAGTTTCATGTTTGGTACTATGAACACAGGTATAATTTGACCTGCTGTTATGAAAATATGTTACCTCTCACACTCTGTGACACCAAGGTCATAAAAAGTGGTTGCCTTTTACAGAACAGAAATGACAGATAGAAAATACTACAGCTGTCACTGTGGACTTTGGCAGGATGTGCACATGGTATTTGGCATATATTATTTATTTGAAAATACAAAGAAATATGACCTGTTGAATAAAAAGTGTAGTCCAAGCGTGTTCTTTTTTCTACCTTGATCTCAATATAGGGACATATATTTAAAAGAGCTCAAACCCCACACACACTTTGCTGTTCATGATTCAACCTTAGACCATCCCATTGATCTGTGATCGTATTTTCTCTTAAGAAGAACAGTAAAGAAGTTTGAGATCAGGTTTTAGCTGAAACTGTGGTTCTTGGTGATTCATAAAATGCAACACCTACCATCACTTGAGAGCCAAAAAAATAAATAAAATACAGGCATCACAAAATTAATACGTCACTCCTACTGATATATTGAGATCTTATAAAGCAAAACAATGTCCGCTTGTGCAAGAATGCCCTTAGGCAAAAAGGGTTTGTTTCTATGTGTTTCAAATAACCGATTCACCAGTTTGTTTACGGTATTAATTTTGTGTTGCATATGCCTTATATTTCTCTCTCTCTCTCGCTCAAGTGATGGTAGCCATTTACTTGCAAATTTTCATTTTTGAGTTAAGTATCATTTTTGAGTATTATGTCCAGAGATTATGACCAACTGTCTTAAAATTGAAATAGCTATTGTAGGAAAGTCAGACTCATTCTAGTGAATTGGTTTATCCTAAATGGTCCTCTCATACAGTATGTAGTGTAGGAAAGTGTGCTTCATTCTAGTGAATCAGTTTATTCCAAGAGAATCGGTTCGTCCCAAACGGTCTCCTCTCTCATTTGTAGCATAGAAATGTCTGATTCATTCAACTGAATTAGTTCATTCCAAATGAATGCTCTAATATATAGAGTAGAGAAACTGGATGGATCATGTTGGACTGACGAAATAATCACCAATTTGAGTCTATGTAATAAAGTGTGATTGTTATGTAAATTTAATAATAATTTAATAAATGGGTTTCTATACACCATACAAAAAGACAATCTGACGCACCCTCCCACTGACTTGCATTGTCCTGAGCTTCCGTGCCCTTTTTTTTGTTTTTTTTGCTCTTCCATGAGAAGTAGAATTCATGCAGTAACACATTCATTACTCTTTGCTATTTCAGGTTGCATAGCTTCAGTAAACGTACAACCCCTAAAAATGTTTCATAACGTAATATCCGGTAAGAATGTCCTAGCAGTATATTTTCATAATAACTTTGGTAACTTGTGCAAGACTGCAATTAATCTTTCAGAGACCCCCTGTCTCAAGTAGCTTTTAGTGCGCGCATTTCTTTCCTTCAGTCCTCGTTGTGTGTGTTTCTGAGGAGCCGTACAGCAGAGGTAGACTATAAAGACATATGATCCCCAGACTGATGCAGACACAGACCAGAGCTGATCCAACTGTGTTATTAAATGTGAAAGGAGGAGCAGTGACCAGCAGCTGTGACTGTCTCAGCACCATGTCAGCTTCGATGGCCTTCATCTGGAAGTGTGTCCCAATTATTCCACACACGTGAAACAGTTGATGGCTGTGGCCTGTAGGGGTCAGAAGAGAGCCATTCACATGAATCAAGATTTCCTGAAGAAATACCTGTGGTGCTGTTTTAAAGATGTAATTCTAAAGTGTGCTTTCTGAATTTCTTAGACATGGTTGAGTCTGGACTTTTTAATTAAACACCTATTATAATTCAGATACTAACCCTCGGTAATGAACTAGTTCTCTCACCCGTAGAGTATTCTTAGAAGAGATTGTGAAAAATACAAAAAAACGCAGCACTAGAAACATACACTATATCTAATATTTATAATGATTTAATATCTATGTGAGCGGTCATTAATTACCTATGTAATCAAAGCGTCCAGGTGCCAGTCTCTCAGGCAAGTGTGTTGCAAACAGGAAGCCGGTGAGAAAAGCAAGCAATGTATGATGAACATGAATGGAGTTTGCTTCATTATCAGTGCAACCCTCACCTACACACAGAAACAACTAGAAGGAGGCAACAGAAAAAAATGACGGGTCACGCCCTGTATTGTATTGACGGAACGTAATATGCTCAAGTAACATGCATAAACATTTCTAGAAACTTTTTTTAACAACGCAATGAAGTGTGTAAAAATTTGGCCCCGGTGATAAACAATTACAACATGATAAATAGATAAAACAGTCATTTCCAATAATAATCGCAGAATTACCAGCTTCATTCTTTTGGATATCAGGTTATTTAACCGGACGGATCTTTGACTGAACAGCCTGGGTATTTGTGTTGAATGTACTGAAACTTACCCTGTAGAAGAGAGGAATGTTGTCAAACAGGTAAGGGTAGGCAAAGGCAAGAATTCGCAACACCTTACTCAGCCGTGGGCTCTGTCTCTCCGAGAATCTGACAGAGAGAGAGAGAGAAAGACATTTTTATGTTCATTTATGATAACATCAGTTTCAGTGCCGGTGGTGAGGTTATGTAATTGTTAGTAGCAGTTAAGAGAGGCTGATTATTCATAATCCCAAAAACACATAGCCACCTCATTAACAAAAATAGGTGGAAGTGTTTTGTGTTAATAATATTATAAAGCTTTTTAATGGGTTAAAAGGCGGATAAAGAAAGCATATTAGTGAGTGCTAGAGGATTCTGACACATTACCTTTCATCGATGCCATGGTTATAGTGAAGGAATGGTATGCCAAGCCTTAACAAAAAAGTGGAAAAGGAAAATAATATTGAACTATAAAACTGCCATGTCATGTTTATATAACAAGCCTTGTATTTCACACACTTACTGTAGCACAGACTGAATTTATAATGTCTTTATTTAAAATGTAGCATGCAGGATTTTCTTTCTTGATGCTGTTTGCGTCAGTGTTGAGGAGTTCGTGGGAACGCTAACTTAACTACATTTTTTAGTAGCAAGCTATTTTTATAGTAGTTTACTTTTTCCAGTAACACTCATCCAATGAACGGCGATGAGCAAATGATATATTCCTAATATCTGATAAGAAGGAATAGTGAAACACTCTCGCCTAAATGGTCATCTGTCTCAGACTGATTTATTCTAGTAAATCAGTTCATCCCAAATGGTCCTCTCTCTTTAATATGTATGCATACTTCCCTACTTTATAGTATGCAAAAAATACAGTATTTCAAAAGAGTAGTACAGAATTCACAGTATTTGTAAAACTGTAGGCAAAACATACCCGGTTGACTTATTGCGAGATTCTGAAGTGTGTCTGTTGGACGCTTTATTATCCCATGAGGCCATGGGAGAGGACATGTGAATGGCAATGAAGGGATGCAACTGATGCTGGTAGGTTACATGACAAATGTACTACGTCCGGATTACATACTACACACATTCATACTATATAGAAAGTACGTTTTAGACGGTGACTAAATGATTGCTTATTCAAAAGAAGTAGCTACTCAGAGAGTATGCAATTTTGGATGTAGCCAGCTTTGAAAAAGTGAAGCATTGTAATTAATTTAGTGATCCGGACAAATTATGTAAATGAACAGATTGACAAAAATGATTCAGAATGAATCTCTGTAATGTAGCTACTGTTTTCGATGTACGTAAATTATGTTATGTAAATTAGGGTGTTTTCGTATATTTAGTATAGATTTGCCTGTTTAAGTTTGATATTTTCACCCAAATTGATCTTGTTCCACATACTTACATACAGTACTCACTCACCAGAACTACATAACCCTGCAATAATTTTTGCAACCTGCATCTGTGTTATCAGTATAGTGGTGTGTTAGCAAGGAGGATTATAGAATGAGATGGAGCCTTACCTGGAGTAGCAGGCCATGCAGGTTGAGAGGATGGTGTTTAGTACAGCTGCAGGGATGTAGTATGCATGAAATGTGCTGTTCAGCCATGCGTCAGGAAAAACATATGCAGAGTAGCTGATCGCTGAACCTGCATCAACATGCAATCAGTCACATGAATACAACTTAATGCTGTGTGGAGGATTTGGTCATGACGTGTGGAAGCGTGTCCATTTGTGGCATACGGTAAGTCTATAAGAGATGCACAATATATCGGTACCATATCGGTTATCAAGATTAAAATGTAAATGTATTCCTGGGGATGCAGCAGAGCATGAAATTTTCAGCGTCAAATATTCTTCACAGTGTCGGTATGATCCTTACGAAATCATTTAATCGGATGATGTGGTACTAAAGCCATTCCTATTGGTGCCTCAAGTCATTGAAAATGGTTCTGATATATCAAAGTTGAAAAACTTTTTTTTTAATGATTCTTAATGAATAGACGATTATCTCTGAACAGCATTAGTTTGAGAAGATAGATTTTGTTGTTTTGTTACTGTACATTTCTAACATGTATTAGTGTCACTTTGATACATTTGTATCAATTTTTTTTTCTTTCTTTTTCTTTCTTTCTTTAAATCATACAGTTTCCACAACAACAACAAGAAACAATAATTACAAGAAAATATTATTTGTAAGAAAATGTAATAAAACTAAGAAAATACAATTTGAGCACCAAATCAGCATATTAGATGAATTCTGAAGGATCATGTGACACAGAAGACTGCCCATAGTAGGTCAGTAAATAATGACTGCTGAAAATTCAGCTTTGTCTTCACAGGAATTAATTGCATTTTAAAATATATTAAAAATGAAAACAGTTATTTTAAATTGTAATAATGCTGTTTTTACTGTACACTAAAAAACATTCCAAACTTTTGGCTATTTTTATATTTGGATTACCTTTACCATCTAAAGCACATTTAAAGTTAATCTTAAAATACTATAATAATTTCATACCTGTTAAAAAGCTGAAAAAAAAAAAAATAAATCCTATTTTCCATACTCAGCATTATAGCGTTGTGATGCCTAAATTCACTTGTATAATATAAAACAATTGATTTTAGTTTTTAGTGTTTTATTTATTTATTACACAAAACCTCGGTTTCATTTTAATTATAAATGTACAGTAGTGGCCAACATTTTAAATACTGATCAGCTTATGTGTGTTGGACAGAATTCTATTGCCATAGCATCCCTAGAAATAATATAGAGTATTGTGACATATCTGTATTTGCATTAATTGTGCAAGAATTCCATTGTGTCTGTTAAATATTGCCGTACAGAACTTTGAACCCTGAACTTTGTCTTTATAGCCATATTTTCTATAACAAGCCAAGGAACTGATACACTCTTAAAAATAAAGCTGCTTAAAAAGTCCTTCACAGCGATGCAATAGAAGAAACATTTTTGGTTCCACAAAGAACCATTCAGTTAAAGATTCTTTAAAGAACCATCTCTTTCTTACCTTTTTATAATCTGAAGAACCTTCTTTCACCACAAAGAACCTTTAGTGAAACAGAAAGGCTCTTCAGATGTTAAAGGTTCTTTACGGAACCATTTAGACAAAAAAGGCTCTTCTATGGCATCGTGAAGCACCTTTATTTTTAAGAGTGTAGTGTTGAAGTGAATATGCCTGTGTGTTCCTCTCTTACCGAGGCTGTACAGGCTGAGTGCCCCATAGTCAAAGAAGTAGCAGATATGGCGAGCTCGGGTAGACATGGTGCTGAAGGTGTGGGCGCAGCTGGAGGCCAATGGATACACACAGCAGGAGAACAAGAAGACCGGCAGAGGCCATGTGTATGCATCACACCATGCATCCTCCATCAACAACACCGTCATCAACTTCCAGAGAAAATACCTGATGGAGAAAGAGAGAGGGATGAGATGATGACAGATAATGATGTTGACACAGCACTGCAATGCTGCAACTCACAACAAACTATTTATGACTCTTTCCATTCTTTTCCACAGAAAGGCTAGAAGGACAATTGCTTGCATAGTTTCTACACATAGTAGCTACAGAATCTAAGTGAACATGTTTTACTGTGGAAATCAGAAACAAAAAAAAGATTAGGCAATAATAAATTGAATTCAAATGTTGAACCTGCCTAGATTCGCTCGCAGAGTTTGTTACTATAGGGATGTATCTGATAGGAGGACATAGAAACAAACAGAAGTGCATGAACACACACACACACACACAGATGCACAATATAGACTCACGTCTGTTTCTATAGGTTAGTTTAGTCTATACAGAGCACCTGTAAGGCTGGGTTCTATGCTGTACGGTATGGGACAGTAAAGATAAGAATTAATACAGATGGTAGAGTTTTTAAAGGAGATTTTCCAAAGACATCTTACTGTATATTTGTGGTTTCCACCCCTGCAGACTAGCTATATATTTATTATAAAAACACACAAATTCCCTGGGTTTGCTATTTCTATGGGAACATAACATCTACTACTTACAAAGAGCATCTTAGATTTAGCAATGTCAGCCTTGCCCTAAAAATATGTGGCATTTAGAGTTGTTTTATTAAATCTAGTCTTTAAATCTCCGATTTTTGAGTGATGAATCACGTTTATAGGTCTGATTTACTCTTGCTTGCTTTAGAGGGATCAGTGAGTTTAATATAACCAAACATTAACACAGAGTCAGGTTACAGATTCCAAGTTTTGTCCTATTGATTTACTGTCGGTTGACTGTGTATTTAACCACTGTGTGGGATCAGAGGATGCGGTGTACTTTAAACAGGCGAGTAATGGAAAAATGTTTTTGCAATGAACTGTAAATTTACATTTAATCAATTAGAATATCAAACAGTAGTCAATACTTGCAACAGTGAGTTATGCTAGAGTAGTATGCAATTTATGCAGAACACTAAAGAAAAACAGAAGAGATGAAAGTTATTAAAAAAAACATTAATAAAACAAGCTTTTATAGTATATGTTTATTATAGATCTTTCTATTATATATTAGTATATATATATCTATCATTTGTACTGTATGCTAGATAACTAGTTACTATTTAAAAGTAGTGTGGACTTAAAACACAGGCTTGTTGTAAAGCACTGGTTCATAGTTAATAAAAATAAATAAAACCCTATAATATTACAATAAAGATGAAATACCATTCAAAAAATACCATTCTCCTGCCTGTAGGGACAAGTGTTGCAAATGAGCTTCGGCTACAAGCACTATGGTACATGCATGGGATGACTGTTTTTTCATTTTCATCTATGTTTATTGTATCTGTCCCTAACAAATAAAAAAAAGAAGAAAAAAAAGCCAAATACAAGTCAAAGAAGTAAAGTTGACATGAGTGACTCTCCAACATGTTTACGTCTGGAGGACGCTCTGGTGAGAATCACACTAGGAGCTCACTAACAGTGATAGCAGACCTTCTGTCATCATCCAGCAAGGTGAACTCTCCTGGGAGCGGCTCAGGTGGTGAGGGACATAACAATTCACTGTGGAGATTCTCAAGTCAAACTACTGTAGGTCTCAGCACACCATACACACACAGTCAGTCTAAATACTGTTGCCATGAAACCCAGGGCCATTGTGCTGTTAAAGTTGTGTGAGTTCGCATACTATCGTCTGTGAGTTATAAGATAACTAAATTGATTGTAAAAGCCATACTGAGAAAGTGTCAAAAGCATAGAGATATTCATACAGAGAGCAAGCATGAGAGATAAACAGTGAGAGAGATTGTGCAAAAGAACTACAGTTTCAATGTACCAGGTTGGTAGAAAGTGAGTCCAGACATTGAGAGTCTCATTGGTGAGCTGAAAGAGACTCAACACACAGTCTGTGGCCGAACTACGAGGGTGTCGATATCCAGAGATGATACTGTCCTCGTGAAATGCCTACCATGGAAAAAGAGTCACACAAACCCCTCATTTAATAAAGACAGCAAAGAAGTTCTCTCCACAGGCAAGCTAGCAAAATAATGCAAAGCATTAATATGAAAATGTTTGGGTACCTTCAAACTGTTTCACATCAGGTTGCATAGTTATAAGAGGGTAAAGAAAAAAATCAAGTGATTCTTGACTTCCTACCATCAATTTTACTATACCAAGAATACCTTAAACAACAACAGTTAAAATCACATCTGTTTGTTGTGGTAGTTTTGTGTTTGTTAAATGAATGAACTTACTTTGGGCACTTGGTGCACAGTGAAGACACGCTGAAGTTTGATAAGGCTGAACATGTTCCCCAGATGAACGGCCCTCAGTGCCTGACTCAGGAGAGAGAGGCTAAACATACATCAACACACCAGCAGGTACAGAGAGACAAATGCATATACAGACACTCTCCCACTCCACCTGATCAGAGACCGGCTCGGTTAGCCCTGCCCTTTTCATCACACCTACAGACATCAACCTCCATCATAAACACACACACACCTACAGCGCTGAATACACACCTGAAACAAACACACACACACACCCAACACACCGGCTAGGTGAGAATGCTCACAGGAGTTTCAATCCGAAAATTCATATGAATGCACACAACAGATTTGCTGATACGTTTCCATATACACTGCCATTTAAAAGTCTGTGGTCAGAAAGAGTTTCCTACAAAAACATTAAGCAGCACAACTGTTTTTAACATGGATAATAAGAAGAAATGTTTCTTGAACGGCAAAATAGGCATTTTAGAATAATTTCTGAAGGGATCATGTGACACTGAAGACTGGCTGCTGAAATTCAGTTTTGGAATAAATTACATACACTGAAATAGATATTGTATATCAATAGAAATTGTAATAATATTTCACAATATTGTGGCTTTACTGCATTTTCAGCATGAAACGTCTTTAAAAAACATTTTACTGATACCAAACATTTGAAGGGTAATGTGTACTGTATGTAGCCTATGTAAAATCAATTTAAGGACAAATGCAAATATTTAAGAATTATGTAAGCAAATACTGATTGAAAGTATTTAGAAAATCTTATTTCCCCTTTTTGCACCTAACACTCTCTGCAGGTTAAATAGGTTTCTCTGAGCATTTTCAACACAAGTGTAACACTGTTCGACTTAAGCAGAAAAAAATATATATATAGTATATTTGAAACACAGGATTGCCCCATTATATCTCTGCAGAAAACTTCTGGGACAGACCCCACTTGCTCATTCAGGGTGGGGTGTTTAAGGCAATTTCAGAAAGTGTAGGTGAAGTTGTGTAATTAATGGAGGGTGTGAAATGACATATTTACAATGTTAATCCATAACATGCTGAAACATAGCCGTTACCATTCTCCTGCCTGTATTAATACAATGACAATGCAGAAACACTATTTCTATTCAAGAACACGTATCTTAAGCAAACTGTAACCATTGGTAGTGAATTTATTACCTCTTGGCAGAAATGAGATGCATGTTGGCAGGGAAAGCTAAAAGCAACATGACTTAGAATGAAAAAGGGATAACAATAAAAAGCAAGAGAGAGAAAAATGACACTTCATTAACAGTATCAGAATCATTAACATCCTAAATGTATTTCCTTTAGTGTGACATTTCTGACACCCTTCAATAATAATGCAATTACAACAAATTAAGTGTGATTTTTAGACAACAGTGATACATAATCTATTAATTATGTGTGATATTATAATAGTGTCAGCCCTTTAAGAAGATGATGGAAATGTGGTAAAAAAAACACACTAGCTTTCTATTTTTTCTATTATCTACTTGGTCATTCTTGTTGTGTGTGTATGTGTGGTGTGTGTATTGATATATATTATTTGATATATATCTATATATATATATATATACTATATATTATATACATCATATACCCACCACACACACACACACCTTGCTATGGACTGCGTAGGCTAACCTAGACTTGTCATTTGCACTTATATATTTTTGCTCTTTTGTTAGTTTTGACTGCTTTTCTTGTCCTCATTTGTAAGTCGCTTTGAACAAAAGCGTCTGCTAAATGACAAAATGTAAATGTAAATTCTGATGAGCAATACTATTATGTGACCCTGGAGCACAAAACCAAGTCTTAAGTCGCTGGGGTATATTTTTTGCAATGATTTGTAGCCAAAAACACATTGTATGGGTCAAAATGATTGATTTCTTTTATGCCAAAAATCATTAGGATAGGAGTAAAGGCATGATTCCCATGAAGATATTTTGTAATTCGTACTATAATATATAAAACTTTATTTTATATAGTAATTTGCATTGCTAAGAACTTCATTTGGACGAATTTAAAGGCGATTTTCTCAATGTTTTGATTTTTTTGCCCCTTCAGATTCCAGATTTTCAAATAGTTGTATCTCGACCAAATATTGTCCTATACTAACAAACCATGCATCAATGAAACATATACTCAGCTTTCAGATATATTTCAGCATATTTTGAAATGAAATTAAGAATAACTGCAAAGCAGGCATTACACAATATGTTTCAATATTACAGCAGAAGGCAGAATGTGCAGTTGGTGAAGGTGTGGGTGAAGCGGTTTTGAGTGGTTATGTAACAGTAATGCCAAATGTCACCCCATGATGGCAGCATTTTCTAATCTAAAACAATGCACCACGTCTCTCTGCATCCAGTGTCATGTCAAAATTCATATTCTTCCAGACGTTGTCGATTTTCATTTTATTTATGGTTTCTTGTTTTAAATGGTTTCTTATTTAAATAGTCTGTGAATGTCTTCCTAAACCTGCCTCAACCCTCATCTGCACGAAGGAAACATACAGTCAGACACACTGATGATGAAAATTAAATGAATATAGTGTCACTTCAAAGGGAAAAATGTAAGGGTAAAATGTACAAAATTTTTTAAATAAAAATATTTGCTCCAAAGTGAAACCTATTTTTATTATTAAAAAAAAAAAAAAACGAATCCTAGTAGCCCGACTTTCAAGCAAGTATTTGTATATATATAAATAATCTAAATCAGTTTGTTTCTATATTCGCTAATGAAGGACACAGACTGGGAGGGGCAGAACCGAATGTTTACTGATATGAAATCAGTAATACCATTTCATCTATTTTTCTCTGTTGCATTTTAATAGCAGATCAAGGGTTCAACAGGGAGCAGAAGCAGGAGTTTGTCTTTTAAGAAGTGGGTTGCATATGCATTATGATGTAAAATGCTATTTAAGAAACATCTCCACCATAACAATGGCACTTGTCCAGTCTTCCTAGATTAGCAGAGAATGGCGTTTGTTTTATCACTGCAGCAACTCTCTCATTACCTCTCGCTCTCTATTCAGCTCAAACACTCTTCATCTGCTTCATTAAGTGTGTATCGTCTGGAGGGCAAACATGAGAGGATGAGTGTGGGAGGGGTGTATACGAAGGGTATTGGTGGGTGTGTGTTGACCTGGTGGCCGGCTATACGGCATAATTAGCATAGGCGAAGACAGCGTGTGGAGGGAAGTGCAGACAGACAGCAATCTGAAACGCGATGCTTGGACGAGGGCAAGGCCCATTGACACCCCCAGACTGCTACAATATGCTAGCGTCAACTCCTGCCTCCACATCTGTCCGTCTCTCTCTGCAGCACTGATATCTTTGTATCTGATTAAATATGCACTTATTTGCATACAACTACAGAACAGAAATCTGAACATTGGATAAAGCTATTTTAAAAATGTGTTGGGTTTGTTGACATTTTTAGCAGAGGGGATTTAGAAGCTCCTAGTTTTTCGCGAGTGTGCCAGTTTTAAAGGATAATAATTGTCAAACAGCCCGATAAAAAACCACCATGTTAACCCCACCAACGATAAAATGAGGCCAACCATTAGAAAAATCGCTTCAGTAAAAGAGATAGGAATGGACACCTGAATCCGTTTGAGTGACACGTGCTTCTTGAAGGGGGGTGTGTTAAGAGTAAAGGCCATTGGAAACCAATGGTTTTTTGCCCCGTAATGTTTGCTTTAAAAGAAATACCAAATAGGCACATGAGAAGAAAGAAAATTGATCGCCTGGTTAATCAGATTTCCTCTTTTGAAAGGAGTTTGATTTGTAACAAAAACGAAAAAAATATAATCTGCTGTCTAATGAAACTGAGGGGTTTGCATTCTAAACGACTTCGCCCCCCCCTCAAAAAATAATCATCATCTAACGATTTATGGCAAAATCCATTGTAAAGGCAAAGGCCCAATAAACGTTCTATTGAAGTTGCCTTGGGAGCAAGAAACACAAAAGCCACCGTATGTGACCAGGTAGTACATAGAACAAATACTTTTTGAGCATTTTTTGGTTAATCAAAAGCATGAGTCACCACAATGGATTTGGCTCAATTCTTATGATCGTGATGTGATCATCTTATCATCGTCTAATGATTGAGACAAAGGACTCAGTCATCAGTTCTTCTCTTTTGCATTGGGGACTACATTTTTATTGAACAGTAAAAACAACCGGTTTACACTCGTTATCATTGCAGATGATCACAACCAACTACTCTTATTGCCATCCAAAAATAGAATGAACATGAAACTAGACCCATTCACGAACAAATGACTCCTACAATCCAATCCTTTTAATAAACCACGTTCACTGAAATATGCCCAAAAATCCTTATCCAGTCAAAGAAAAAAAACAAAAGTCCCTCATCCGCCATACAACAGACAACCGACGCCCAAGCAGTCCGCTGGCTGGTTTGGGTAGTAATACACAGTGCATAATTGAATATATTTTGCCCGTATTAAAAGATGAGCTTATGGGGGCCTTCACCCTTCTCGTCTGCCCTGTACAGAGACTGACGCTAACATGTGGCCTCACACACTAGAATGGCAGAATATTAAGCGAGGACAAGAAGAGAACAGGAAAGTAGTTTGATTGATTTATGAGAAGGGAGTTTAATGTGCCGGATCAGACCCCAGGCTGCAGCTAGTAATTAAAACGCACTGTCCATATGTGTGACTGCGATAGAGAGAATGTCGTGGGGATTATAGTGAGCAGGGACATTGAAGATAAATGCTAGCAGACACCTCAGGCAGTGTTCAACACTGGTAATCTCTGCTCAGCTAGTGAGGAAGTACAGTGCATCTCAATAAATTAGAATGTCATGGAAAAATTCATTTATTTCAGTAATTCAACTAAAAATTGTGCCATTAGCTTTGTGGTATTCTTTACAAATTCAGTGGCACTACAGAAAACTGAGTAGTTATAAAAGTCTTTGGTTTATGTAATTTTGATGATTTTGGCTCACATTTAACAAAAACCCTCCAATTTTCTATCTCAACAAATTAGAATATGGTGTCATGTCAATCAGCTAATCAACTCAAACACCTGCAAAGGTTTACTGAGCCTTCAAAATGGTCCCTCAGTTTGGTTCACTAGGCTACACAAACATAGGGAAGACTGCTGATCTGACAGTGATCCATGAAGACAACATCATTGACACCATTAACAAGGCTGGCGTAAAGACCAAACAAATCTATCACTTGTGCAAAAGAAGCTGGATAGTTTTACGAGTGCTGTATCCAGCAGGTTAACAAGAAAGTGGTAGTGGAATGAAACAAGTGTGGAAAGAAAAAGATGCAAAACCAACGGAGCCAGGGCCGAGAACCGCAAAGCCCTATGAGGCATTCAAGCCAAATCGATTCAAGAATTTAAGGCACGTTCACAATAGAGAAAGAGACTTGAGGCTGGGGTCAAGGATCAAGAGCCACAACACCACGACGTGTCAAAGAATTTGGACGTTGTCGTATTCCTCTTGTTAGCACTCTCCGACCACACCACCCACAGACAATTCAGTGGAGTTTACCTGGGCAAAGGAACGGAGAAAACGGACTAATTGACAAGTGCGTCACAAAGTTCTCTTTTCAGATGAGAGCAGGTTTTGTATTTAATTTGGAAACCAAGTTCCTAGAGTCTGGAGTAAGGGTGGAGAAGCTCATTGCCCAAGTTGATTGAAGTCCAGTGTTAAGTTTACACAGTCTGTGTTGATTTGGGGTGCAATGTCATCTGCTGTGTTGGTCCATTGTGTTTTTTGAAAACCAAGTCACAGCACCCGTTTACCAAGAAATTTTGGAAAACTTCATGCTTCCTTCTGAACCTGAACGCTTTTGAAGATGATTGATTATGTTCCAGCAGCTTTGGCACACTGCCCAACAGCCCAAAAGACCTAAAAGTGGTTAATGACCATGGTGTTGGTCATGTGCTCGAAATGGCCAGCTATTAAACTCAACCAGCCCTGAACCAATAAGAGAATCTAGGGGGCTTTGTGCAAGAGGAACAAGAGAGAAAACAACGAGACCAAAAAGTCTTGTAGATGAGCTGAAGGCCATTGTCAAAGATACCTGGGCTTCCATACCATCTCAGCATTGCCACAAACTGATCACCGCCATGCCGAATTGAGGCAGTAATTAAAGCAAAAGGAGTCCCTACCAATTATTGAGTACATGTACACTAGATAAATTTAATAAATTATATCATTTCACAGTAAGGCCAACAATTTACTAAAAATGTTTTTTTTATTGGTCTTAATGAAGTATTCTAATTTGTTGAGATAGTGAATTTGGTGGTTTTTTGTTAAATGTGAGCTAAAATCACCACAATTAAAAGAACCAAAGACTAAAAACTACTTCAGTCTGTGTGCACTGAAATTATTTAATACACGAGTTTCACAATAACAGTTGAATTACTGAAATAAATGAACTGTTCAACGACATTCTAATTTATTGAGATACACACTGCGTAAGTGAGCTTTGCAAATGAATCAAATGTCTAAATGCGACAAAGTCTATTATATGCTGAGATTAATTAAAATGAAAACCACATCGGAACGCAAAGGATTGTATAAACGAACTCCTAATTTATAAACTTTTTAAAAAAGCGAGAGTCTATAAAGACACACGGACTTCAAAAAACACTTTGTCCTGCACATAAAACGAACTCGCACATTGGCTTCCCTTTGCAACAGTCTGTACAAGCATTTGGGTGTGCAGCTGTTGTGATCCAGTACAACCATTTATTGCTCCACCTGCACACACCTCGATGTCGCAATTTATAACCAAGCATGAAAACTAAAAACACAGAAAATAAGAAAGATAAATAAATATATATAAGAAGAGCGAAAAAGATCAACCAGTTCTACTCTTTTCTACTGTTTCACATTTCTAAACTGCAGCAGCTTGCAGAGGAAGGCTTTGCACATAGACCAGACTGGAAACATTGTTTAAAAAAGAGAGAGAGAGATGAGAATAAATTAATGAAAGAACTATAGTTGTGCTTTGACATTGCTTACTTGTAGGAGTTCACAAATGCAAAAAACGCTTGGTAAACTCAACTCGAAAAGGAGGCTGCTTTGAAACAAGGCTTTCAAGAACATAGTGTTCCAAGTCTCTCTTTTGCCTTTTGAAATATGTAGTACTGAGCGCTAGCTCTACATCAAGATTTGCACACATCCCCATTGATAGCAGTGATTAATAATATTCCCAGTTCCCTTCTATACCCACTCCATTTTATACAAATCTAGACTGAAGGTGAAAAAAAAAAAACAGTATCAAAAGGCATTTCTTCGGAAGGCGGCGGCATGTAACTACCACCTCAAAGTGTTCCATTAGTCACATCATCTTTCCAAACTAAAAAAAAAATCCTAGACAAATGCTCCATGGTCTTCCAAACAGCACAATACAAAAACTAAAGTTTCAGATAAAAATAACCCAAACTTTAAAGACTTTGGTACAGTATAAATGAAATGTAGCTCTCTGCCTGCCTCACTCATGCTAATGTCTTTTCCCCTTTAAATATACGTCTGTCTGTCCATTAAGCGACAAGTATGAAATGTGCATAGTATTATATGTGAGATATGTGTCGGCGAGACTACAAGCAACCTGATTTTCATGAGAAAACATGATTTTTAAACCAAAAAAGGTCAACAAAAAACCTACGCCTCCGGTCTAAAGCACCCATAGTTTCTAAACTCTATCTCTGCCAAACAAATCAGAATCTTTCATATCAAACATTCAGAAATGCCACATTTTTCTTCTCTGACATGTATTTTCTAAAACAAATCTGAAGCCAAAAGCCCACACTGGAATGTGAACATCTGTTTGAAATGGTTCAGAACAGCAGGATGCCAGATAATGGGATAAAATCTTGGCATTTTAGCAGCTGTGGTAAGGTGAGATTAAGATCGACAGGATTCAGCCAGGTGGAGCTTTTACTGCTGAGGTCAAGCGGCTGAGCGCTCCGAGAAACATCGAGAAGTGATGGCCAAAATTCTTTTGAACTCCATCTGCAGTCTCAAACACTTGGCTGCACTAGTCAGAAGGCTGCTGAAATGATTTTGGAGATGTGAGGAGACGCTTTTGGATTAATAAAAAAAATAAAAATTAAAAAAAAGGAACAGAACCTGATGCTACAGTATAGTCTATACTTTAATGAGGAAGTACTGATCATTAGTATCGGTTTAATACATGAAACGGCATCTTTTTGCTTTGTTGCAAGTTATTCAACTAAATGTGAAAGAAACATTTTCATTATTTTGCTCCACATTACAGCAATTGACGTTACTTATAAAAATAATATCAAGAGAAATAATACAGCTGTCCAAAAATAAATTGTATAAAATAATCACCTGATAAAAAAAAAATTTGATTTCAAATAATCAAGTTACAAATCAAGTAATTTAGGAAATGGGTACAGCTACAATAACCTAAGTTGAAAATTCCCTTATGAATGATTCATTGCCATTAATGCATGAGAGTGAGACAAAAAAAACTGGATTGATGTAAAAAATTAAGTCATAATTCATTACATGGTTGTATAAACGCATCTTCACCACACACATGCATGCCACACAAGTAAAGTGCATGACCAGTCTACATGTAGCACAATTTAACTGAGGTTTGATGTCTTACAGGGATGAGCACCAGCTACACAACCATTCAGAGTCCCTCAGATTTCTCAAAAAGCAGCCTCTGCGTTTGTTAGTCCGGGACAGTGGTGTCTTAAAAACTACAGCTATGTTTCCTGAAATCTGTTGTAAACATGAAGCAAGTGACCTGCGACCACCTCTCTAAAGCTTTAAGTGCATTCTGGGCAGGACTGGGCCTAAGATTAGTGACCGCTCAATCTGATTGTGGAATCATGAAATGCAGACCGAAGGCTGGACAGTGGGTTGAACAAAAGGCGAGTAAACCTTCAGTGCTCTGTGACATAGTAATGCTACACTTGAGGACATATTCAGCATTTTTATCCATAGCTTATATGCAATAATGTTCTGCTCACAGGCTATGAACTTAAATAACTATTGCAGCTAAAGTTCGTTCTCTACGATTTATTTCTCGACAATTGATGACTAATTATCTTCTGAGCTTTACTTTGGAAGAAGGTTCTGAAAGCTGCTTTGCGATTTCTCATCTTGACTGAAGTGAGCCCAAATGTGGCAAATCTCAGCAGACACGTTTCTCACTCAAACCTGCAGATCTGGAGCTTTGAATTTTAAATACCTAAGCCCTCCCTCTTCCTTATCCAGACACATGCTGCAAGCAGCTGCGTTTGTACCTAATTAAAACCTCAGCACAGACGCAAGAAGCACTGCAATTACTGTCTCAAACAGGAAAATCTGAAGTGTTCAGCCATTCTTTCTCCTCGCTAGACACAGTGGCCCTCAAAGGAAGTGAGGGCCTGAAGAGATCGTAGAGGTGTGCTCCGCTTTAGTTGTGCTTGGCCCTCCCTCCTTTCAGGTAGCTTTTCCAGCGCTTGACGAAGTCCCTGAAGATGGGCGAGTTGTCGATAGTACCCAGCAGCTGGAGCTGGTTGATGTGCGTCGTATGGTAGTCCCAACGGGCCAGATTGGGCGCCGTGCCCAGTATAAAGTGGCGCAGGTCATAGATGGTGCCCGACCCCGTGTCGTACAGGGGCAGCATAACTTTTAAGGACTCCATCCCCTTGCTGTACAGCTGACCTGCATCCCGACCGAGCTTCTCACCCGCGGTTTGCGCCAGATCATACAGGCCTATAAGGGAATAGATAAACCCGTTCAGAACGAAGGAGCTAGGCATTGTGGGGTACTCCTCGTACCAGTCATACTTGTTCATGAACACAGCTTTGACGCCGTGCTGCTCCGATGGCAGCTTGAAAGGTCCGGTGGCACGCAGGGCAGCCCTTAGGTACGTCTCATCTTTTGTCATTAGATAAGCACGCACTAGAGTGGACATGGCCTGCCCCTGTGCCATGGCCGAATACCAACCCGGCTCCAGCGCACGGAAACCATCCCCGAGTTTACGAGTCACCATGATCGGCCAACCACCGCGCTCGTCCTGGTTGTGCACCAACCAGTTGCTGGCGGCAAAAAAAGCCGCCATGTGTGAAGTGGTGAAGATTGTGATATTGTCTATCATCCCGTGGCCGTACACCACTACCTTTACGACACGTCGCGGCATGGTCTTGGTGGCTTTGACCGCTTTGGTGTTGGAGAGGCCAATGCCTTTGCGGAGGTCAGTGAGAAGGTCACGGGTGACCGTGGTCCATGCAGTCCGAGGGCCGATCCCGTAGGTGATGTCGCGGTCCTTGAAAGAAATGAGCTGGGTGGTGGTGACGTAGTGGATAACAAACGGAGGACCTTTCTCTGTGGTCTCCAAGACGACGGAGACACTACTGTTAGATGTAAACTTCAGGTCAAAAGAGATGATGAAATCTTTAGTGTTGCCAAGTGGAAGTGAGACGCCCTCTGAGTTTTCTAGAAACAAGGAATAGAAGAAAAAAAAACAAGTTCAGCAGGAACAGAAATTTTAGCTTCGGTACAATAACAAGCTCATGGTGTGGATACTAAATTAGTGTCATAAGCAACAAATAAACAAACTTAAATGACTATTAAAATGAATTGACTATGACTATAAAAATGAATTTTATGAACAGCACAGTGTAAACCATTACAAGTATAAAAGTATAATATTAATAACACAAGATCCTTGCACACTGAGTCCGAAATTTTCGTATGCATTTTTTCGTATTCGTCATCCTAAAAATACGTCACGCACAGAAACCGTGCACATTGAGTCTGATGCGTATTAATTATTCCGTTGTGAAAAAATTAGCAAAACAGTACTAAATGGAGTCTTCAATCAGTGAGGATGATTTTGTTGTCTTCTCACTTCTTAAAAAGAGAAAAAGAAAGGAAATATTGAGTCCATCCAATCCTGAGATATAGAGAGGAAGGAGTTCTCACTCCTTATTAAGGAGCAGCGGGATTATTACGGGCGATTCAGAGTTTACTTCATGATGTCAGTGGCTCAATTTGATGCTTTGCTAGCGATACTAGAGCCACATATTAAAAATAAGACCACCAATTTCTGTAATCTCGGTGTGCAAGGATCTTTACGGTGCTTTGTGCTGCGAGACGAAGTGGATGAACTTGACAATCGCCATTCTGGATTTTGGCGTTCGCTTGTACAGTGGCTCTGAATTGCCTCTAAAAATGCTTGCTACGGATGCAAAAAAATGTATGACGGACGAACGTTTCGGAGGCAGCACGTAAACGTGATTGACAACGTGAGGTTGTATTTATTTTTCAACGTGTGAAAATTTCGGACTCAGTGTGCAATGGCCTTTTTAAATGGATTATAAAATGACATAAGGGTGAATAATTGGTGACAGAATTGTTCATTTTAGATGAAATATTCCTTAAATAATATGTAGCTTAATGCAGCTCAGCTAAAAAAAAATCTAATATTATTAGGGAAGTGTGAATTTGTTGATGAATGTCATCCTGTGTGGCAGATGGGCATGAAATGTGGCATTGTTTGCAGACTGCTGCTGCTTCATTTACCACTTTAGTTGTGTCTATATACAAATTCCATATTTCACTTGTACTTCACATCACACCAAGTAAGCTGACAAACTGTTGTCAGGTAACAAAATCTGTGAAATACTAATATATTTTTGGCAAATTTTGGCTTCACTGTGATATTAGCAGTATAACACGTCGTCTACAGTGTCGTTCTTTTGTTTCCCTTATAGTATCATTTGCATACACAAACAAGTACACAAGAACCCAAACAAGTATAGATTCTCACACACGCTAAGGGATAGAACTAGCAGATAGTCTTCAAGGCACAAGGTTTCACTAGTCACTTTCTCCTGGGGTTAATTAAACAGACAAGTTGGTGTCAGAGAGGCAGAAAAGCTCAGACCGTGAACAAACTTTAAAACAATTCATCTCACATCGGACAAAAGTTGAACACTGCAGTGCAATTCGCTGCAAAGCGAGCAGATCAGTTTTCCAACTCTCAATCAAAATACTTTATCTCTCTTTTTACAGAAATGCACATTCAACACTTTATCCTAAAGTCATCTCTCACTGTTAGACTCAAATCCCTCTCGCCGCCTCTGTCTGTGCTTCCTTCTGACAAGGTTACGCAGAACAAAAAGGAAACCAACTCGTACTCTCTACTGAGAAGAGAAACGAAGGCATGAAAGAGCATGAGAACAAGAATGAGGTTGAGTACTTGAGCAAAAGAAAACACGCAAGACAGAGTAATATCGACAACATTAAAGCAACACAGAAAAGAGGACAGGAGAAGCATAAAGGACAAAGGCAAATCAAAGGGAAAAAGATGCAGCAAAGGACATTTTGGCTCAAACAGCCCCTATCACTATTTAATGCACTCATAAATCCATTACTCAAGGCAATGCAGAGACTAAGTGGATTTGTACTGTCCTGCTCTGATTACCCTCCCATCAATAGCAGTGATATGGAGGATGGAGAGAGCAGCCCTGCTGGAGCCTTGGACCCAGTGTGTCCTAGTTGGCCCCACTCTAATCAATGCTCCAGGTGATGACACCAATCACTGCCTGCCAGCGCGACAGCCCTGCTAATTCTAATGGCTATTGATTAGCTCAATGCTAAGCACGATGTGTCCAAAACTCCAAAAATGCTGCCTTATCATGCAGTATCCTGAGGGAGGAACAGAATGTACTGTCTACTGTGATGCCTCCATCTGTTTGATTTCTGAAGGCTGCATAGATGTTTCCGCCACTATCTGTGATACCCCATAATCCCGTGTGTGCAATTTGGTGACTGAAAGAATAAAAATGCTGTCTGATGAAAGAAGGTTTTTTTTTTTCATGATTCTATTTTTACAGAGAAATAAGCATTGTAGACATTAAACAGCCTCTTTGTTATCTATAAATTGAATATATTTTAAAGTTATTTCTGGAATATGTCAAGCTAGATTTTCATCAGGCTATATTTCAGTCTCAGTGTCATATGACCCTTCAAAATCATTCTAAGATGCTGATTTTGGTGCTCAAGAAACATTTATTATTAACAATATTTTCACGGTTTGTTAAATAGTATTTTTTTTCAGGATTCTCTGATGAATAGAAAATTCAAAATAACTGCTTTTATTTAATATAGAAATCTGAGTAAAACTTTATTTTAAAGTGTCCTTATTACACGTTACATGTACTTACTACAGTAATAACAATAAATTAAGCATAATTACATGCAAGTAACCCTAACCAAACCTACCATATAGCCATACATGTATTAATTAATACTTTAGGGCCCCACTTATATTAAGGTGGCCTTAACTACTATGTACTTACATCAACAATTAAGTACAATGTACTTATTGTGTTCATATTGTATTGAAAAACACTTTTGCTGCTATTGAGGTATGATATGGGTGAGGTTAGGGACAGGTTTGTTGGTATGGGTATTTAAGGGTAGGTTAAGGTGTAAGGGATGGGTAAACAGTGTAGTTATAAATGTAATTACAGAAATTAATTACAGATGTAATTACATGCAGGTATTTTTTTAAAATATAAGTACAATGTAAAAAGATGTATGTACACAATACGTGCATTGTACCAAATTATTAATTTAAAAGCACATAGTAGTTAAGGCCACTTAATATAAAGTAGGTCCCATTTAAGTAATATTTCAATATCAATTTAATACCACCCTTCTGAATAAAAGCCTTAATTTCTTTTTTTTTAAATCATACTGACCGCAAATCTTCCAGCGGTAGTGTATGAGGCATTGTTAATAGAGTGTGTTTTGACGTTTTGAGGGTGTTTATGTGCATGCTTAGTGGAGCAGGACTATAAGGGGCCATGCAAAGATGCTGATAGAAGAACACAGAAGAGATAAGAAAACAGGTAGGGATGAAGCAACACTCGATTTCATCAGACTAAAGGGTTTACATGGCATTTTAAAAAGATAAATTGTTTTAGTCCTGAAGCTGAAGAATATAGAATAAAAAACAGAATGGAGTGTATAAAGAACACCAGACAAATGAAACTAGACAAAATAAACTGAAAGCATGTAGTTCAATATCTGCTTCGGTACCTGGAGCGCTGAACTGTCGTACTGATGTGGCTCTGGTCTTGTCATAGACTCTGGTGAGAGAACAGCCTTTAGGGACAGTCCACGCACTGGACCTGCTGTCTCTCTCCTCCGCTGTGTCATACACTTCCATGTGTGGTGGCCGCTCTGTCAGGTTCTTACTGTAATGACTCAGGCCATACTGAGCTATCTGGATAGCATAGAAATACCCTTGAGGGCCCCACTGGGTGGACAAAGGTACTCCTGTAGGGAGGAACCAGGTAAAGAGATATTAGAGACTGGGCATTAAACTGAAGAGAAATAGTAACAAATATAAATATAAATTATAATATATCCTATATATACATGGGTTCTGAAGTATTCCGACCCCTTAAATTTTTTTCACGTCTTTGTTTATTGCAGCCAGTTGCTAAAATATCATTTATTAATTTTTTTTCCGATCTTAATGTACACACAGCACCCCATATTGACGAAAAAACACAGATTGTTGACATTTTGTGCAGATTTATTAAAAAAGAAAAACTCGAATATCACATGGTCCTAAGTATTCAGACCCTTTGCTCATTATTTAGTAGAAGCACCCTTTTGATCTAATACAGCCATGAGAATCTTTTTGGGAAAGATGCAACAAATTTTTCACACCTGGATTTGGGGATCCTCTTCCATTCCTCCTTGCAGATCTTCTCCAGTCCTGTCAGGTTGGATGGTAAACGTTGGAGGACAGCCATTTTTAGGTCTCTCCAGAGATGCTCAATTTGGTTTAAGTCAGGTCTCTGGCTGGGCCATTCAAGAACAGTCACAGAGTTTTGTGAAGCCACTCCTTCGTTATTTTAGCTGTGTGCTTAGGGTCATTGTCGTGTTGGAAGGTAAACCTTGCGCCCAGGTTTTTTTTCCTGAGGTCCTGAGCACTCTGGAGTAAGGTTTTTCATCCAGGAAAAAAAATAAATTCCCCTGTACTTTGCCCCGCATTCATCTTTCCCTCGATTGCACCAGTCGTCCTGTCCCTGCAGCTGAAAACAACCCCCACAGCATGGATGCTGCACCAACCATGCTCATGTTGGGACTGTTGGAACAGGTGATGAGCAGTGTCTGGTTTTCTCCACACATACCGCTTAGAATTTAAGGCCAAAAAGTTTTATCTTGGTCTCATCAGACCAGAGAATCTTATTTCTCACCATCTTGGAGTCCTTCAGGTGTTTTTTAGCAAACTCCATGCGGGCTTTCATGTGTCTTGCACTGAGGAGAGGCTTCCGTCGGGCCACTCTGCCATAAAGCCCCGACTGGTGGAGGGCTGCAGTGATGGTTGACTTTCTACAACTTTCTCCCATCTCCCGACTGCATCTCTGGAGCTCAGCCACTTTGATCTTTGGGTTCTTCTTTACCTCTCCCACCAAGGCTCTTCTCCCCCGATAGCACAATTTGGCCGGACGGCCAGCTCTAATTAGGGGGGGTTTGGGTGGCTGGGGTGCCCAAACGGGTGCGTCGGCAGGGGGTTTAAGGGAGTTCGGGTGGGAGGCCCTGTGACATCTTAGACAACCATTCAGGCACCCAGCAGAATATACTTTTGAGTTGTTTCGCGTAAGCAACTGTTGCCAGATCACATCAGGGCCTTGGCAAACGTAAAGCTACTATCGTAGGAGGATCATCTCTGTGAGCAGGCATTTCCTTTGACCTCATGATTCTCATTTGCTCTGACATGCACTGTGAGCTGTAAGGTCTTACATAGACAGGTGTGTGGCTTTCCCATTCAAGTCCAATCAGTATAATCAAACACAGCTGGACTCAATTGAAGGTGTAGAACCATCTCAAGGATGATCAGAAGAAATGACAGCACCTGAGTTAAATATATGAGTGTCACAGCAGAGGGTCTGAATACTTAGGACCATGTGATATTTCAGTTTTTCTTTTTAATAAATCTGCAAAAATGTCAACAATTCTGTGTTTTTCTGTCAATATGGGGTGCTGTGTGTACATTAATGAGGGAAAAAAATTAACTTAAATGATTTTAGCAAATGGCTGCAATATAACAAAGAGTGAAAAATTTAAGGGGGTCTGAATACTTTTCCGTACCCACTGTATATATATATATATAATATATATATATATATATATATATATATAATATATATATATATATATATATGGACACTGACACAAAAAGTTAGTATGATTGACATATGATGAACAATTCCCAAAATTCCCCTTTAACATGCTATAAACATAAACATAACTAACTATAAATATAAATGTTCATTACACAGCTGAAATGATAAAAAATGCTAAATAATTATTCCTCTGAGTAATGCAGGTTATTAGCATTTAGACTCCAGTTTCTTTTTGGTTGCCAAGCAACATAGCAACTTACCACATTAACACAAAATTACAAAATCACAAGCGTTCATACACAGATTGTTTACCTTGGTCATTTTTGGCTTCAAATTTGAAGAATTTAGAAAATGTGAAAATTCAAACATTTCACATTTGTGTTTTAGCATGTTATCCATTCATACTGATATATCTTTATAGCATTTATACTGATGTAGCTTTATAGCCTTTTATAGCTTTTAATGTGGAGGCTTTTTTGTTTTTAACTCAAGTGTGGTAATGTGAAGCAGTGGTTTCTGCATGGATGTCATCTTCATTCATTATACATAATCTTGTTTCTGGATTCATGACTTTTACACAATTTAGATCAGACACACAATCCAGAGTACACAGCGACAAGTGAAAACATGTAAACCTTCAATTAGCCAGAGATATACAAAAGACTAGTGAACACTGGGAGGATAAAGCCACTGAAGCCCCTAAGCAAATAGCCTTGGTCTGTAAGTTGTGCTTTCGGCACTGACATAGATGCGAGTTACGGTTCACCAGGCTTTCATTCGCCCTCTTTCTATCCTTTTTTTTTTTTAACCACAGCTCATCTAATCTACAGCCTGGAATGACAACAATCAAGCCACAGAAAACACTGCGACTGCGCTGCTGGTTTATAGCGGGTTTGAAAGGATCTATTCACAACATACACATAAAAAAACACATGCAGGGTTAAACACAGACATAAGGCAATATAGATGACAAACACACCAATGAGACTGCCTCCCGCTGTTCTAAAAAAAAGACGCACACTAATGGCGCTTTTCCACGGCGTGGTACGACTCGGCTCGGCACGGTTTGCGTTTCCACTAGGGATGGGCGTATCGATCCTAAGTATCGATATATCGAAAGTATCGATACTCAAACAAAAAATATCGATACTAAGGTGTGTTTTATTTACCAGTGATTTTGTTTATTTAAAATAATAATAATAATGCGTACAAATGCATTGAATTGGACGAATAACCTTTGTTCGCAAGTAATTGTGTAGGATATAATTATTTTCCTGCTCATCTGAACACACGCAAATGTTGCAAGACAGAACCAATCCATTAAAGAGAGCGTTCACTCACTTCTAAAAGTGCATTCAAACAGGGCTGCGTTTCCTAAAGTATCATAAGAAAGCATTAAAGCTTTTGGGAAAAGCAGCCCTGAACAATGCTTAATCAGAGGACAGAAGGACAGAGTTATTTCACAATAAACAAATTGAAATCGTAGCCTACATAGTTTGTACAATTACCTGTTTGAATGAACGGTGAAAGATATAAGGATCATGTCAATTCTGTAATGTTAATAGAATACAAAGGTTGCATTTTATGCATGTAACAGCCTGTCACTGGCAGTCCTTTATGATAATGAACCATGGTTTTACTGAAGTGACCGTAGTTCAACTGTAGTATTTTTAGATTTGAATCATGTGTAAACAAAAACACATTTGAACCATGTGCAAACAAAAATATAACCTAATAAATTACAATTAAGGTGTATTGAATGTTAAAATGTGTTTTAAACAAAGTTAAGTGGTTATCATTACCCATTTTACTCTTAGTAATTTAATAATTTAATAAATTTCATCATTTAAAAGTTTAGTTCAGAAGTATCGTATCGGTATCGACGATACTGGCCTTTAAAAGTATCGTATCATATCGAAAACAAAATAAGTGGTATCGCCCATCCCTAGTTTCCCCTGCAGTTCAGTAGCGCTTTAGAGTGGGCGGGATTATTCACATGTTGTTATAGTTGCGCTGCCTCTACTACCACGACTCCTAAAAAAACTTTTTCATTCTGTGTCGCCCCATCAAGCTCTCGCTGGATCCGCTCCTCTGCTATCAACGAGAGGAACGTCTGTTCTTCCGCAACAAACAACAAAACTTTTTGGTTGTTAAAAAAAAAAGGTGCGCTCGTTCAAAACATTAGTTCGATCTTCGCTGGCTGTGCTGATTTAATCTAGCAGTTCTTTTGTGTTTGTGTCGCAAGTTCAATGACGCAGATAGTGACGATTCTCTCGGGCAATCCGTGATCAGCAGAGTTTACACGTCCCGTTTTGGTAACGGTACGATTCACTTGGAACCCCAAACGAGGTGGTACTAAAAAAAGTGTACCCAGTGGAAAAACCCCCAAAAAGTGAACCGTACCGAGCCGTACCGTGCCATACCATGCAGTGGAAAGCCTCATCATCCGCATCGAGGCAGAAAAAAAAAAAAAAAAAAAAACCTTGCGCTGAAATGGAATGCGCTCCGCGGGCCTAGATACTATTCAGAGCACTCTGATCCTCTGCTAGAGGAGACGCCATCCCTCAAACTGAAGGAGGAGGAAAAAGGAGCTCTCTTTCACTGTCACCCTCCGTACTCATCTCCTTTTCATTCCTTTTTATTCTCTCTCCCTCCTTCAGCGGAGACTGATGAGTCTGTCCGCTGTCTCTGATAATAGGCTCTCTGCTCTAACACACTGCCGCAGGCTCATGTGGGTTATTACCTCTGAGCTCAACACACTGTTTTTGTGCCTCTGACGCTTGGGATGAAAACAAGGGGAACAGAACCTCTAATTAATCTTTGTTTTGGGTGAGCAACACCTTTCAAAAAAATGGCCATATTTCTTACTACAATGAATTAAACCTTCTGAGGCGATCAAAGCTGTTTTCTGTTGGCATAATAATTTTGACCGTTAAAAATACATGCTAATTGATCCAATGACGGACACCAGCAAGTCACACGACCTTCATACCAGCACCGTAACATTACTTGAACACTGGATTCAAGCCTGTTCTTAAATGTTACACTTGTGTTTTGAGGTAGCGCTTGCTTTAATTTTCCATGGTTACTGGAGGAGGCAATGCTTCAAACCTCAGATGATTCCCTACAGGCTCCTTCATTCCTACACGGTCATTACTGCTACAGAGCTTTTTTGTAGCGTGCAGAACACAGAGCTGCTCCATGTAAACAGTAATGGACTGGCTCTTGGTTATGGAGCAGAAGGGGCTAGAAAGGAAACAAAAGTAGGGGACTGCTACGAACTCCTTTGCTTTTGTGCTGCCACAGACATTGAGAATTTCATCTCAACTCACAGACAACCCAATTTTTCCACCTGCCACAGAAGATTACGGTATGAATGTGCCTCTTTGCGGTGCTACAAAAACAGGGGGTCTTTTGAATGCACACACAAAACAAGGTCTGCATGTTTTAAAAGCTTTCACCAGAAAAGAGTCGAAAGTGGTTTAATCTTGAATGCTGATCAATGACTTTGCAAAGAGTGAAAGCTTACTGTAGAATGCTCTCCGTTTTTGAGCAAGTGAAGTGAGCAATGGTTGGTTTACACCAAGGGTCACCAGACTTGGTCCTGGAGGGCCAGTGTCCTACAGAGTACAGCTCCAACCCTAACCAAACATACCTGAACCAGCTAATTAAGGTCTTACTAGGCATAGAAACTCACAGGCAGGTGTTTTGAGGCAAGTTGGAGCTAAACTCTGCAGGACAAGTTTGGTGACCCCTGGTTTACAATGCTTGTCATTGGTTACACCGACGTACACTCACGCATGCAAAAAAAAACAGATTCGGCCTGATTGGAATTAGTTTAATATTCATTTAATTAAAAAATTCTTCCACTTTGTTTGGCATTAGTATCCTGTGAAGCACTGCGAAATGCTTCACCGTCTTCAGTGAATAGTAATGAAGTTGTGGTTTGGAAGGCATTCTTTATACTCAAGTATTGATCAGACTGACCTCATTTTCAATACTTCCTTAAGAAGTGATTACTTAGAAAGCGAATGGCCCTGAGCGACTCTCTAGTCTCTCAGAGGCATCACAACTTTGTATATGGTGTGTTTAGCTGATGTGGTCCAAGACCGGAGTGAGACTGGGAATTTCAGAGTTCTGCTCAGCTGTTTCAACACGGTCCTCTTTGTATTTCTCTATCTCCCTGCTCTCAAACAGGGCACTTAACCCCATCTGCTGAAGGACGATCCTTGCAAAGAGATAGAGAGGTGGAGAGAAGAGTGTGCCAGCAGGAAATGGTTGAAAGTAATCTGTCAGGGCAGTGAAACAGTGATGGATCACTGACACAGCGGAGAGAAAAATGCAGTTTCTGGACAGTAAAAGGCCTCTGAAGGACACAACCGAGACCACCATAATCAGCTTTTTCCTGTCAAGGAGTGTCATCTCGGAGTTCATTTTAAAATGCTTGTCATTTAGGTTCCTTAACAAAAAATGTAATGATTTTGCTTTAATTTGGTTTTGCTTTTCCTCATTGACATTCACCAGAAGACACATGGGATTCTGAGAGCAAAATTATTACGCCAGTAACCGATTTTTGTATATTTTTCATCAATCAGCTCTCGTGTGATTCCATCTTTCTTTTAGCGCTGAATCAATCCCACTTTCATTTGCTTAATGTATAGTCCATTGAGGGTGCATTACTCACTAAGAACCAGATGTAGATCATTCGAGCCTGGCTTCCAGGAAACTCCTCTCGGACTGCACTAAATGACTATTAAAGGCCACTAACAAGTTGTGTTAGAAATGAGGCAGGTCGCTTTGCCTCTCACTTCTCCCAGTGTGCCACAATTAAGTGCTACTTTAATGTGACATGTATTTAGGTGAATCTTGATGATGAGGGAGAAAGTAACTCTGTGAGACACATTAGGAGAGCCAGTTATGAGTAGTCCCAGGCACAATCTGCTAATTTTTTTCTCAAACCCTTCAAGTGCGCATTCTGTCTGTCCTAATTATAGAAAACCACAAATGGCTTGCTAAACATTTACCATTGGCCAACTCGGTACTTAAGATAATACTAGATGTTTTTTTTCTTGTAGTGAATCCTACTGGAATTGACATGTGTGGACTGAAAGGCATCGCAGTCCATACTATACCTTAACGACAACCTAACCCTACTGAAACCACGATCTATACGTTCATGCTCAGTGTGGACAAAATAAAGTTTTCTGTTAATTAAACTTGGGTTTTTAAATGAACTTGTTATAGCCGCTTGCCACGTTGTGTTTTTTGTTTTTTCTTTGACATACTTCGCACCATTCGCTGGCGATATCGTTCTTTGGTAACAAGTTGCCTCTCGATATTTTAGCCAAACCAGTGTTGCATATTGCAACTCTAGCATAATTTTTGGTGAAGTGTGTTAACACTGTTGACATGTTTACCTCTTTTTATCTATCCACATTATGTGCATGACATAATGTGGAAACAGTCAAACCGCATCTTTAAAGTCAAATAAACAAATGATCCAGAAGCAAGAAATCTTTTTTGGAGGGGTTTCATTCGAATAAATTTTTTTTTGCCAAACCTTCGGTGCATCACTATTGCACTTTTGATGCATGTTTAAAGACACAAGTTAATACCAGGTGTAAACTGCATTTACTTGTGTTTGAGCACCTCTGTATAGCTTTACTAAGCAACCATTATCAGAGAAGATCGATACAAAGTGAAGAGGTGTAACCATTACCACATAACTCACCTTCCACTCCACTGATGCACTTGACTCTGTCACGCACCTCCACGTTATACCCCTCAAAAGACATGAAGACTCCGCTGGGATGGTACGGCTCTCTCTGGGCGTATACTTTGGAGTAACTGTGCGAAAACTCGAATCGATCGTAGCCGTCGTACTGTACCACCTTGCCGTACACCTCAAAGTACTTCTCCATCCAGGTGAAGGGCAGGTATACCTCACTGCCTTCTCGGTGGCCCTTAATGGTGGCATCGTCATTGATCAGGCAGTCGATCTCTTCGTAGCGCACTCCGCCGACCACAGGTGGAGGTTCTGGGGGCTGGGGCTGCTGCGGATGGCTGTCTATTTTCGGGCTGGGAGGGGGCTGGGGGTGCCGGGGCAGGAAGCGCAGCGCTTTCTCGCTCGTACACTTGTTCCACAGAACGACCGTGAGCAGAGAGAGGAGAGCGCAGATCACTATCAAGGTCTTGTAGTGAACACGGGCTGCCAGACAACGCATCCCTCACTGCTCACCTATGACACAAACACACAACATACATTAAAATGATTCTACTACACCAGTGACATTTCAGATCTAAGCTGTCGAGTAATCAGTAATCCAGTCAGAGGAAATTTTATGCATACCTACATGGAATTAATCAGAGTTTAAAAGGCCTAATCAATATTTTTCCCTCTGCATGAATAATCAAACGCAGCATTAGAGAAATTCAATATCTGTCTGGGTGACTGTGTACACTGTTTTGCATATTGCTTCTAAAACTCATAGCAGCAGAGGAAAAGCAATTTTTTTTTGTTCAACTACATATTTATCGTTAGTGGTATAACGTGGCATTTGAGCAAAAAACAAGCACAATGGAGCCTGTTTATGGATTTACTGAAACAGGAAAATGTATTTTTGCATGTTACTTATATTATGTTAGCAGTAGTTACACTATTATAGTATTTCTTTGAACTCCTCCGTCTTTGTTTCAACATCGTCGTTCATATTTTTAGTTTGTTTTCATTTTAATTTTAGTTTTAGTCATTTTGTTATGTACTTTTGTCATTTTTATTAATTTTTTAACAATTATTTTATCGTCATTTGATTGTTATTTTTATTTACTTAGACTAGTTTGTACGTAGAATGTTCACATTGTGATAATCGTCTCAGAAAATATCACGGTTTCACGGTTATCACGGTATATATTAAACTATAATTCTTATCAGTAACAATGACTCTTAAATGATTAAGAACAAGTTATTTGAGTGAACAAATTATTATTTAATAATTACATAAATGTAATAATTATATTATTTAATAATTATATAAATTATCACAACAAACGTGAAACCATTTGAATGAAAATATTGAAGTCTCCCTTGCGAAAAACTTTTAAGACAATTTCATTAAAAAAACAATTAAAAAATAAAGCTGTACACCTTATGCATATCTATATATCTAGTAATCACCTGATATCGTGTCATATCTAATGATTATTAAAAATGTTTCAAACGAAAATTTTACAACTTTTACTTTTGGCAAAGTTCTGCACAACAAAGGTATACTAAGTTAAAACATGGACAAACATGATATTCCTTAAAACAATGTTTAAATAAATTATTTTATTATAAAGAATATTATTATTGTTGTTATAACTTAGAAGTATATTCCATTGTACAATGCTAATTTATTTTTGTCATAATTTCAAGTTAAATCAAACTTATATTTTGATGGGTTGTAGCGGACCTTTGAGTTTCAGAGTGTATTTGACAATGTTTTTTTTTCAAATAAAACTAGGATATGTTTATTTAGGTTTTCTCTTAGAGCAGCTCTGCTGATGTTCATGTTTATGTAGATGCTGAAAACACCATTAGCATAATTTATGCGTACTTCAGTGTGTAGTAGATAAAACGGCGCCACTCAGAGACATGGAGAAACAAGCAGATTATTTATATAGCAGTCTCTTCGCACTTCACAGACACATATCATACCTACTTTTGACTTATCCATCCATCAGAGTGCGCCTTTTACGTGACATCCTCGTTCTACAGTAAAGTCCATGTTCACAACTGCACTGATTCCCTCTGCATCACGGAAATCATACGGCCTTAATTTTTTACTTTTTTATAAATGTGACACACCTTTATCTGCATGGAGGGATGGTATCCGTGAATATGAACATATGAGTGAACATGTTGGAAGTATTGCCTGCTTTTGCAGCCACTTTGCGTCCACATTTCTTGCAAATTGGATTCATCCTCAAGGACAACCCCGCGTTCGGTTTTTTATATCCAAAGTATTCCCATACTGCAGATTTTAACCTTTTTTTTCGGCGGGTATGGAGATTAGACATAATTTCGGTCTCTGTCATTTTCTCCACTGTACGTGCATGTAAGCAGCCAAGCGAATGAAGAGTGAAGCAGCAGAGTGGAAATAAGTTGCATATATGCGGGTGAGGTTTTGTTTTTCTTCCTTTAAAAAAAAAAAAAAAACCTTATCAAATGGTAATGGTAACCATGTAATGTTGCAAACCAGTGATAGCCGTCACTACTGGTATATCGTCGTTGACTACCCACATCACTTTAGAAGCAACAACCTCAATTCTAATTTTGTTCTAATTTGCACAAAAAAAAAATTCATTAAATATTATGTATTTTACTTTACATTTATTTTGGGGGACAAAGAAAATACTATATAGTTTAGCTAACTACAAACTGTGTTAAACTGTGGGGATTTAGTGCACTTTTCCATTGAGAATAAAAAAAAAAAAAAAAAACAAAAAAACTAAAAAAAAAAAAAAATTTGTCGGAGAAAAATGTGCGTCGATATTCATCTTCTTGAAACGTTCACTCATATTCATTTCACACAATTTTTTTAAACTGCCCATCTAGGAACTTATTTGGTTTCCACTACAGTTTATATGCACATGTTCTTACTAAGAAAAAAAAATCCACCAAAAAAAAGCATAGAAGTTTTTTTTTTTGTGTGTGCACTTCGGAAACTTTAGTCTCATTTTGGTTTTTCCATTCATCATTTTTGATGCAATAGCTCAAACCCTGCATAAAAATTACAATAGTCACATTAACCAAACAGTACAAAGACGATATACTTTTCCGTCATTGGTCTCCAAATTCAACTTAGTACTGGTCCTGTATGCCGTTCTCTGACTAGGAGAGAATCACATTAACTTTTGTCAACTAGCTTCATATGTGAAAATCAGCAGCCTCTGCACTCATAATCGTCTCTCTCTCTCCTTGGCATGTTATCTTCCTCGCAAAGAGATAAAAATTCTGTCATAATAATCACTGAAAGCACTGATCCCCGTGTCTCACTACAGCTATTGAATTCGGGTTTGATGGAACGACCCCCAATGCCATCATTAGCAGTCCCCCCACGGTGAATTATGCATCTCGTCACTGCTGTCTAAGGTCCGACGAGGAATTAAACGAACTGAGCGAGATGCGCTGGTCGCACCTCTCGCATGTTAATGATGGTAACGGTCATTCGCTCGGGCCCGATGTATCTAGGTGAATACCTGATTTATACACGAACGAAAGTATTCCAGCTGCTACGGAAGATCAGGGTGCAATTCTTCGAATCATTCGGTCTTCCAGCAGTCGTCGCCCAAGTGTAATAATTTCTCTGTGCAGTAGTTTTATCCACTTGACTCGCCTTTTTCCAGACCTGGCGCGCCAGCTCGCTCTCACTGTCTAATACTTCCCGGCCGTCTCCGTGCTACGTTACGCGTCGTCCTGCGTCATTTTGACGGTTCAGAGGCATGCGCGAGGAGAGTCATCGTCTGATGCCCCGTGAAAGATAATCATCTCATCTCGTTTGTGCAGAGGCCACTTCTAAATACATTGATCACTTTGTGGGTTTCGTCCGGCTGAGTTCAGATTCGTTACCTGATCTTCACTGATGGACTACATTCTCCTCGTAAGTTCGCCCGTGCCATCTGAATCCTAACGTAGAGCACCTGATCAAGCCTCACTGATGGAGCATCTGGATCAGGCGGCCCACCGCAGTGCAGGGTGCATCTGTGTACAAGGATAATTTGCATTCAAATCCACTAATAGGCAAGAGATATGGCTGAGCTCTGTATAATCCAGAGATCAAACTAAAAACAGGAGGAACACGGATGTAATCCCTTCTCTGAACAAGTGGCACAGCGGACTTAAAGGAAGAGCACACTACGTCCTAGAGAGCATCATACCATGCTAGATTTAAGAAAATGGCTTTTCGTAGAGAGGCTTACGGCTGGTAATAGGAGTCAGGGATGAAAGAGGTTTAACAATGTGCTGTCCCCACAGCTACAGCTGTGGCCGATCAGCTCCTATGAGGAAAGCAGGGTTCAGCTGACTCATTAAACTCAGTGCTCTCGAAAACTGAATTCAAAACAAGCACATCCATCTCAGTAGAGCTCTCCCCATCAGAATGCGCTTAGCGCTGTCTTAGTCACAGAGACGACCTGACGCTGGCCACGCCCCCTCTGCATCCTCATCACGTTGATTCATGAGCTGTTCTTTCATCTAATGCTGGCCGCTATCGATTCACCACATCTTCAGTTGTTTCCTGCTACCTGGATCAGGACCTCAACACCCACAGCTTGCCTGGCCAATCCAAACACAGCTGTATAACTATAATCTTGTCACTGTATCTCATACCATAATTAATCAAAGTGCTCATTCAAATAAAAAAAAATCTCTTAACATTACAAGACTCAAGACAGATAAATAAATAATTTAATTTAGATTTATAACATAGTTATGACTAAATTCACTATGTAATAAAACATTATATATTCTGGTATAATATAATTAATTTATAGTTAACATTGTAATACTACTAATAATAATAATAATAAGCTCAAGGTCAATCAACAAGAAAATTACCACATTCAATTACATTCAAGTACATACATCTTAGGTATGTACATATATGCACTAATTTTTGGCAACCGGAATGAATCCAATTCTGAATCCAACTCAAAGATCTGCAATGTGATTCACATATTTGTTTACATCTGCATCACATTTATTTCAAGCAAGACTTCAGCACATACATAAGTTGCTATGTTCAGAACAGGAGAAGGCCACAGTAATAATGTCACTGGAGCTACCGCAACTATAATTTTAGCAAATATTTAGTAAATAAATATTCAGGCTTATCAACTGACCAGCTTGTAAAACGTGACGTAAATAAACATCCGCATATTTGTATGATGTAAAGCGTATGTAAAACATATGCATCATGGCTCTGCACATGAAATCTGAACAAGATATCTGAATCTGATTTTTTTTTTTAAATAGTCACATTCAGCTGTTTACATGCTTACTTTTTCCTTTTGACCAGATTATCACAGGTCTTCACTCTCCACACCCCTTTCAATCCATTCGAAAATCCATTCAGTTCGAGACCATTCGGATCAATTGTGGTGTTTACATGAAGGTTTTTCTATCTGAATGAACCATCAAGCTGTTATAAAAAACATTATTTGGGTGCCTGTAAACACAGCTGGCGTGTGCATGTTGGGGAGGGGGGGTATTATGAAAAAGGATATATTTTTAACCATGAATACCCATTCCTTAATAAAAAAAACTCTTCCTTCTCTTGACCTCTTTGGCAGAAGTCCCACTCTCTTTTTCCGCAATACTTTGATTCTGCATCATGTGTAAACAACATCAAGCAGTCCAGCCCACTGATAATATCTACCTGGTAGGGATGTAACGATTCACTCAACTCACGATTCGATTCATGATTTTGATTTCATGATTCGAGTCACGATTTTTTTTTTTTTACAAAATGAGATTTAAGACAAATTATAAATTAAATGTGTCCTTTTATTATTGCTTGGACAAAATGCTGCATGTTTCTTTGTGAAATTGAAATATAACACTATAATAATATACTAATATAGCACTTGCATATTATTGCTCTTTTGTTGGTTTGGATTGCTTCCGTTGTCCTCGTTTGTAAGTCGCTTCGGATAAAAGCGTTTGCTAAATGAAAAAATTTTAATATAATGTAAATGTAAATAAACAAAACTAAATTTTAAACAAGCCCCAAATCAAATAAATAAGTTACACAAATAAAATAATCTCTTCATATAAACAAAATAAGGCTTTGTCTGTGCTCTTTCCATCTAAAATTAGAGGCAACCACTGCATTTTAATCATGATTCAAACAAAGATGCTGCATACATGCAACATGAGCAGTTTTTAATCTAAATTACATTGTATAATTTCGAAATTTGAAGCAAAAACAGAATGGTTTGACTTCAGTTTTGTGAAACTATACATAAAAAATATCTGCAAGAAACAGAAACAGCAGACAAGCTGAACAGATGCACTCTCTGCCAGCAGGTGGAGCTTAAAGCATTTCCTTGGTTACCGCTGTAAAAAAAGCAGCGCTGCACTTATGAACTTTAATATGCTTATACAGAGCACGATAAAAATAAAAATACCTCGAAAACTTTTTCTAAAGCGTAAATTCCCCTCAGACATGGATCTTATAAACTCCTACCCCTATTGAACGCGCTTTTGTTTAGCATCTTTCATCGATTTCCAACGGCTCTCGGTTAATCGTTACATCCCTACTACCTGGGCAAAAAAAACAGTGAAATATCTACTGGTTGATACGTCTACAGTCACAAAATATATTGTCTTACCGCCCAGCCCTAGGCCACACCTTCGCAGGCTGCTGTCCTCCGCTGGCACCTTGAGCTCAGGGAACAGTGGGAGGTATTGTTGACACATGAAAGGCTGTCAGTGAAGGGAGGACAGGGCTGGGCACAGGAGAGCAGGGTGCAATGAATACCAAGCTTTCAGCTCATTTGTCACCACAACCTACACAGACTTGCTCCCGAGACTGCACGCCTGTCCTCCCCACTCAGGCCTGCCACAGGCTCTTCATGCAACACCAGACAATGCCGAGAGGAGCCGGAGCCCCATTAATGATTTTTTTTTTTTTAAATATGGCACAGCTTATAATGTGTGCGTTACGGTAATCACAATTAATTCTACTAAAGAGAATTAAAGCTTTAAATATTGGCTTTAGAATTAAGAAAATCTTGCCAAACAAAGTGACAAATCTAACCACAGGGTATTTACTAATGTGCATGTTTAATCCACTATGAAAGTTCTGTGGGGGGGGGGGGGCGATAACCTAAACATTTTGTGACAAGGGGTTTGGCATTGAAGAAACAGATAGATAATCTGAGACCTATTTAAGGAACTTAATAAAGGTTAAATGGTATCAACCACATTTTGAAATGCCACAGTGAAAGGATTTCCTGCTCTTGTCCCTTTTTAACCCAGCCTACCCAGCATTTTTTAGAGTGTAAGAATAAAGGATCCGCACCCTCGTGCACTTGCTGGATGTGTGGTTGCACAGGTGT
Source organism: Sinocyclocheilus anophthalmus (assembly GCA_018155175.1). NCBI lineage: Eukaryota > Metazoa > Chordata > Actinopteri > Cypriniformes > Cyprinidae > Sinocyclocheilus > Sinocyclocheilus anophthalmus. The sequence goes on along the minus strand of JADLZN010005985.1, from coordinate 4,567 downwards.
TATCTGAGCTATTTAAACAGAAGGTGACCCGAACGCCGTGCTGTCTGTGGGGGAGGCTTGTGCTGAACACAGAGATCGCGTGTGACTGGAGACCTGACCACCCACTGAGCTGAAATGCTAAACAGAGTGCTGTGTGTCTGTGGAGAAGAGCAGCTAAAAGGTTTCCGGTGTCATTTCTCATGCACTTTTTAATGCCAATTTTGAATAGTAAAAATTCCAAATGAAATCTGTTATGCAAATTTGATTATACTGTTAAAAATTAACTGGTCATTTTCTGCCGGGAGATTATCCTTTAATTTTATGGTCATTTCCGTTAACGCTAGAAGACAATGCAATGCAGTGCAAAATTCGTAAATCACCTGTAAAATATCAATACAGAAAATTCCTTCATATTAATACAGTTCCTTAATGCCCCTTTAAAAAACCAATTAAATAAATATATCATTATATTGCAGTTTGCGTATGACCAAGCACAATTACTTAAAGATATCTATGATTGAAATTATGAATATAAAAATTACAAATGTCCAATGAAAATTAAATGCAATATTTCTAATTGTTATTCTTATTTATACGTTCTTATTTATAAAAGGTTACTGTATTATAGTTACTTAAAATTAAAACCATAAAAAAATCATTACTTAAATAAATGTATGTTTCATTTAGTTTATTTGTCAAGGCAACATTTCATGTTTTCATTTCATTTAGTCTGGTTATCAAGGTAACATTTTTCATTTTTATTTAGTTTAGCTAAATGCTAAAATGACTAAAAAATTTATAAAACAATATAGACCTTTTTATATAAAAACAACTCATAAAAGACAAAAACACATAAATACTCAAATAAAACATAAAATATAAAATTTAATTCAAATATGAATTAAAAACTATAATATTATTTGCAATTATACTAAAAAATAATATTATTGCAATTATACGAAATTGCATAATTAACATCTTTCTGATATTTGTTTCGGAAATGTGTAATAATTAAATCCAAAAGAATTAATAAAAATATGAAATGCAATTTTTAGTCAAAATAACATTGCACATAACTGCTGTTTAAAGTATTTGAAATTGTGTTTAATTTAATTGAAATTCCTATTCAAAATTCTATTATTGCTACTAACATTATATGCATCCATCAGAAGGACTTTATAAATGGAGTCTAAATCAGTGAACTGAGATTTGTTGCTGTGATTGCTGCAGTGTTTGTTTTGGTAGGCATCAGCACACTCTCTAACTCTCTCACACTTCCACTCCCTGAAACTTCTGTTTACAGAACGTGTTCTTGAAAGGAACGTTACATGAACAGGAATTGTTCGAACAGAGACTGGCATCCGTGCTATGAGCAGAATCTGCATGCGTGAGAAATGCTCCAATTTCTGATCGTGCTTAGAATGAGAGCAGAATGCAGTGACACATTTTTGCGTGTCAACGTTTGGCGCTGGGCCAGTTGCAAGTGCACGCAAGGTTACATAATGAGAGATCCGACAGAGAGGGAGTGAGAAGTGTCATCTCAAGTGTCAGTTTAATGCTCAAAGTAACAATACATGACACTTATTCTGGATACGCTAACTGCTCTAAATGTCTTCCTCTACATGCAAGCTGCACAGTAATAATCAACAGATAACAGATCTGCTTGCACAGCTCTTTTTTTTGTCATAATACATGCGTGTTTTAAATACAGATAACTCCTAAATCATAAAAGTGGTCGAATTAAACCATGTAAACGGTTTTCTCTGAACTAGCTTCACCTTTATGAGCTATTTTGACTTTTGAAGTGATTTTAATGGATGTATGAAGTCATACAGGTATGCTGAGTAACCACATCCAGAAAGTTTCCAAATACCTTTTGTCTTCAATCTGAACAGCAGCCTACATCAAGATCTAAAACCTAACAAATGTGTATTTTTTTGTGAGATGGTTTGTTGAAAAAGTATACTTGTGCTGTAGGCTACTTTGAAATAAACAGCACTTTGGTTTGCAATTTTGTATGTAATACAATGAAATTCATGTATTGTGGCTCAAGTTTTATAAATACTTTTTGGGGCCACTGTATGTAAAGAAATGTGGTTTAATGCATCTCAGCCTTTTAAAATAAATATCAAACCACAAAGGCTTACTGTGAAAACTGTAAGTGTTCCTCATGGTGAGTGAAGAGCCCTTAAGGTGTGTGCGTGCTGAGTGTAATGGGGAAAAAAATCACAGCAAGGTTATATGAGGTGAGTTTGCACTAAGAAAATGCTGATAAATGGAATGATGGGTAATTTCTGCGCTGTGTTTGGCTTCAACTTGCTCCTCTCAGTGAACATTCCGTGGTTTTGAATGGTATAATTGTGTGACAATGTGCAATTAACACAGTTAATGTGGTAGGCTACATAAACTTATCTAACTTCTTATCGGTGTAAACATTCCCAGTTGATTGACTCTACATGTTATACATTTTTCAACCTCTATCGTGTTGTCCTCAAAGGTGGATTTATTACAAAAATATTTTAATCCTTAAAGGGGTCATATGATGCTGCTAAAAAGAACATTATTTGGTGTAATAAAATGTTTATGCGGTTTAAAGAAAAAAAAACATTTTTTCCACATACTGTACATTTATTGTTTCTCTATGCCCCGCCTTTTTGAAACGAGTAGATTTTTACAAAGCTCATCGGTCCTGAAAAGCGAGGTGTGCTGTGATTGGGCAGCTATCCAGCGCGTTGTGATTGGCCAAATACCTCAAACGTGAGACGGAAATGTTACACCCCTCACCATACTGATGATGCCGTGTCCGGCCGGAGCGACGAGACAAACATTAAAACCCATTATAAACGAGTTATTTGTTGCATCCAGTGGGGACATATGGATGGCTGATTATAATGACTTACTGTCTTTTTACGCATTGCGTTGCATTGCATCGCACCGCGTAAACAAAACTCTGTCTGCATTTGTGATCAGAGTAATGACAAACAACATGTGCTACTCTACACTGCCCAAAACTCGCTTTTGAATCAACAGTGGCAAATTCTTTAAAAATGAAAAAGTACTTACAGGCTGTGAGTCAGAACAACAGGCATTGTAGTCTACTCTTCCAGGATCAGTAAACAGTCCTCCATAAATTGTGCTGCACACATCTGGATATTTGGGTTAAACTGTTCTGGAACTGTGTTGTAAATACAACTTAACCACTGTTTTCTAGTCGTGTCCATTTTTGGAAGGTCAAACTAAGTATTTTCGCTTTCACAACGAAAAACACAGAGGCCTACCGTGAGCGAAAGCCCCGGCTTAGCGTGAGCAGAGGCAGTATAGATTGAACCGAAGTCGCGTGTCGAGAACGGATGGGACGAATGAGTGGCAACCACATGTGACGGACCCCGGGCTTGATTCCGCTTCGTCCACGGTGAAAGTTGATGTATTCCCTCAGCGACCAGCATGGATCAGCTCTAGGCATGACGAAGCGGATATCGTCCTCTTTTGGAAGACCAAACAAAGTAGTTTCGCTTTCACAACGAAGCACACAGCGTCTTCATGACATGGCGGCGGCGGCAACAAAAATTCTACAGTGAGAATAAAAGTTACGCCTTCTTTCTTTGTGTGAACATTTGGGTGCATTATGCTAATATTTCCACATAGTGATGTGGATATGTGGGGGCGTGTAAGAACGAGCCGTTTTAGGTAGGCGTGGCTGACTCTTAACTTTTATAAAGAATATCTCTTTGGATTTGAGACTTTAGTCTTTGCAACTTTACAGATCTTCTTTATGCACCAAGAGCTTGTCACACTCCAAAGAGAAAGGAAAAATTGAAATCGCATCATATGACTCCTTTAAAATTCGCAAATCCACCTTATTTTGCATCGCGGAAGTAGGCCAATTACGAAACTCCCAATTCATTAGCCGCTCTACAAGAAGAATAACAAAGTGCAGTAAACGGCAAAACTATTTGCTCAAGTGTTTATAATTAGGAAAATACATCAAAATAATATATGAAATGCCAGTTTTCAATACCTAGAAGCAAAACGAGTTGCTTTGCTGTTTTTTTAACAGATAAAAATAACTAACTTTAGAAGCGAATATGGCACCGGAAGCCCTGCACATTCAAGTTGGCCACTTCCGCTCTCCAAAGGTAAAAATAAGACATTTGCTTTGTTTAGAATCCTCATGTTCATGTTTTGTGTTCCACAAATACAGCACCATGAGGATGAGTAAAGGAATTCAAATTTTTTGTGAAATATTTCCGAGTTTCAGAATGATTTCCCAAAGGTTCTGCTTTCGTTCTCTACGATATTCGGCCGCATGCCATACAGGTGTTGTGGTCACAAGGCGTTAAGTTTTGTTTTAGTGTTAAGGATATGTACTTCATTCCAATTACTAAAAGAACCAAACGTTTCAGTCTTTGGTCGTGATGGGCCATGAAGTTTCAGTGAAGGGTTCAGTGTTGCCAACTAATTTTCAGAGAAAGTTGCTAAAGGAAGGTCGATTTGTTGCTAAAAGTTGCTAAATGAGGTTGTGATGGCATTGCTCAATGACGTCATTGCGTAATCACGACGCAAAATTGTCACCTCATCAAACCTCAGC
>JADLZN010005984.1:0-16493 GCA_018155175.1 Sinocyclocheilus anophthalmus | reverse complement strand
CCCCAGGTGAAAAAAAGTGCAGTAAAATACACTTTATTCAGTACACTTCCATAATGTACTTACAGTAAAGTGCTCTATTTTCGTGCACTAATTATGTACTTAATATATAAAAATGATTCTTTAGTATTCTTAAGTAATCTGAAAACATTTAGTGTACTCAATGTGCTATTTGGCGAGACCATGAATATGAACTAAAATGTGCTTTTAACATACTTTCTCTGTTAATAAAATTTATTTAGTAACCACTTGTAGTATAACTGCAACCATCTTTCAAAATATTTTTAAATATACTCATCATACATAGAAAATAAATACATACAAAATGTATTTATAATGTATTGCCCACATATTTTTATAGATTAAATAATTCATTTCAAATGTATTTTGATTGTTAACATTCCCTTTATATGATATGCTTAACTACATGTTTATGGTGTCTTTAAATGGTATAATCAAGTACACTATTACTATGTCATTAGTAGCAAATATAGCGCTTCAAGTACGTTATGCTAAAAATATACTTACTGTTAAATTGTGAATCTAATCTAAACACATATGAATAATCCAATCATGTGCTATTAGTGCTATTTTTCATGAAAATCCAAATAGAACTTAGTGATAGTATATATAAAAATCCACTAAAATTTTATGTAAAGCAATCATAGCACACTTCTGAGCAATGCAGTTATAAAACACTTCTGGTACTTTATCTGACTACTTAAAATCAATTCAAATGTTCGTGCTAATTAGTGTATTTATATTAAGTGTACCTAATAGGAAAGTTGGGAAAATGTACTTATAACATAGGGGTGTCCCCGACTAAGGATTTTCATAGTCGAATCGGAATTTTCGAATCTTGCTGATAGTCAACTGATAGTCGAATCATATGTTTGGGGGCGGGGCAAAATACATTACCAAGAGTCAAGTCAGACATTCGACAGTCATAATTACTGACGTTAACACACGGGGAAAATGTGTAACGTACGCCTCGCAGATACAAATGGTGTAAATAATGTTTTATGTTTTGATTAAAAGATAGTTAACATTTTTTGCAATAGTGCTCTCATTATAACGTTATGTTCTGCATTTCTGTTTTGAGCTGATTTAACTTGGAATACGCTTCGTTATTTCTACAGCATAATATTACGACTTATAGACTATCTGCACAAAATCCCCCGAATGCACCGAACGTGTCTGTGTGGCTCTGAATGAACTCTTTTTGTGGACGCGTTCTTCATGCAACAACGTACAGAAACATGGCAACTAAACTCTAAAAATTCACAGCGTTTATGCTCTCATTATAATGTTATGTGTATGACAGTCCAGTCATAGTTATTAATATTCTGCATTGTTGTTTGTCCTGCTCGGCAAGAGATAATACTGTAGATAATTGAAGAGATAATCACAGTAGTACAACAATGAAGCGCTTGACTCAACCAAATGCATCTTAAACGAGATAAATAATATAAACACGATATATATATAAACCGGCTGAAATGTTTTGAAATCACTTGTACCCTAACTGATCGAAAAAAATCCAGTCTTTCACTCTGTCTGTGTCATTTTGAGTCTTGTTAAAGGGGTCATATGATGCGATTTTCAATTTTTCCTTTCTCTTTGGAGTGTTACAAGCTCTTGGTGCATAAAGAAGATCTGTAAAATTGCAAAGAATTAAGTCTCAAATCCAAAGAGATATTATATATTGAAAGGCCACCATAGAATTGCAACCTGGACATCTCAAGTCACAAACATTCAATAGATTAGGCTAAGAGTAATGAATCAGAAATTTCAAACACTGAATAGCATAAGGTACAATGCCATCACAGGCAAGCCCAGTGTTGTTTTGCATCATTCTGACATGTAAAAGAAACCCATAGACGATGAGTGAATCCCTCATGTTATTCCAACAGTGCTGAGGCCATTTGTGTTCCTCACAATAGGTGCACCGACAGGTGGAGTCTGAGGATATCCCTGGGGATAAAATAGCAACCCTTCATGTTGTCTAAAAAAATAAAAAGAAATGTTTAATGTGTCACAGTTATGTTCAGTTAGTTTGCTTTCATGGACTTTCAGTTTGTTTTTGGACACACATCTAATCATCACACCTGTTCATTATCATCTCGTTATCACTGTGTATTTAAGTTGTTTCTTCTCAGTCACTCATTGTCCGGTCACCGTTATGTTTAGTGTGTGTTGCCCTGCCTGTATATCTATTGTTAGAATTATTCTCATTAAACTTTGTGTAGGAACAATACTCGTCTTCTTCTGTCTTCCCCGCACCTACCATGACATAATGATGCAGAAAGGCTTGTTTTACGTATTGAGAAAAAGAAAACTCTTTCCAGTGTCATTTCAGATATAAATAGCACTTCTGGTTTGAGGTGACGTGCTGGCCAGATATACATAAGAGATGACTTTCTCCAGTCAGAAGCAAAGACTGAAACACTACAAAAAATAGTTTGGTTTCAAACCATTATTATCTTATGAATAGGTTATGCAAAAATTATTTAAAATGATATTTTACTGCTTTGATAGTTTATGTATTGATCTAGAGATCAGTAAAAAAAAAAAAAAAATAATAATAACGATATAGTATGTATATTATAGCATACACTAGTCAAGCTAAGGCTAGTATGACTGAATATTTCACAAATTTGTCCACCCTGTTACACACAGCAGTGTAAAAATGCCATGTAACCGGGTGGAAAAATTTCCTACACAACATGTGAAATATTCAGTCATACTAGCCTTAGCGTCCAGCTAGTGTGTTGGTCCATTTTATACATAATATAGAATATATATATTTTGTTTTTATATGATCTCTAGATCTCGGATGTTTTAAGCTAATGAAGAGACATTACTAGCTAGGAAAGAACAGACATGTCAACAGAAGTTAACATTTAGGAAGATTATATTAGAGGTATAAAATCTATTTAAAATAATAAAAACCGGACTTTCTGCCAGTATATATTGTTGAAAACAGGCGTGAACCTAAGTCTGTCCTAATGCAATTTTTCGTTAGAGAGTAATCGGTTGACATTCTGCCGATTAATTGATTCATTGATGGGAGAAATAGAGTATGAGTTCCATACATAGTTAAAACGTAATATTGTGGCAAGTATGAGAGAGTGGGAGAAATAGGACTATGCTTTCATGACATAGTAAAAATATTTTGTGCAAAAAAAACACAGAATATTTTATTTTTTATATATATATAGAGATATATATTAGATATATATATTTTTATATATATACATACAGTGTTGTGAAAAAATGTTGGCCCCCTTCCTGTTTTTAAATTTTTTTGCATATTAAAAATTAGATCATCAAATTAATTTTAATATTACACAAAGATAATGCAAGTAATACAAAATGCAGTTTTTAAATGATTGTTTATTTTATTAAGGAAAAAAGCTGTCCAAACCTTGCCTGGCCCCCCCCCCCCCACCCCCCCCCCCCCCCCATACGTGAAAAAGTAATTGCCCCTAAATCTAATAACTGGTTGTGCCACGCTTTGCAGCAACAACTGCAATCAAGTGTTTGCGATAACTGGCAATGAGTCTTTCATATCGCTGTGGAGGAATTTTGGCCAACTCTTCTTTGCATAATTGTTTTAATTCAGCCACATTGGAGGTTTTTCGAGCATGAATGGACTGTTTAAGCATCTCAATCGGATTTAAGTCCGGACTTTGATTTGGCCACTCCAAAACCTTAAATTAGTTTTTCTTGAGCCATTCAGAGGTGGACTAGCTGATGTGTTTGGGATCATTGTCCTGCTACAAAACCCAAGTGCGCTTGAGCTTGAGGTCACAAACTGATGGCCGGACATTCTCCTTCAGGATTTTCTGATAGAGCGCAGAATTCATGGTTCCGTCAATTATGGCAAGTCGTCCAGGTCCTGAAGCTGCAAAGCAGCCCCAGATCACACTACCACCACCATGTTTGACAGTTGCTATGATGCTCTTTTTATGAAATGCTGTGTTGGTTTTACACCAGATGTAACGGGACACACACCTTCCAAAATGTTCAACTTTTGTCTCATCAGTCCACAGAATATTTGCCCAAAAGTCTTGGGGATAATCAAGATATTATTTGGCAAATGAGAGACGAGCCTTTGTTCTTTTTGGTCAGCAGTGGCTTTTGCCTTGGAACTCTCCCATGGATGCCGTTTTTGCCCAGTCTCTTTCTTATTGTTGAATCATGAACACTGACCTTAATTGAGGCAAGTGAGGCCTGCAGTTCTTTAGATGTTGTTCTGGGTTCTTTTATGACCTACTGGATGAGTCTTCGTTGTGCTCTTGGAGTAATTTTAATTGGCCGGCAACTCCTAGGAAGGTTCACCACTGTTCCAAGTTTCCTCCATTTGTGGATAATGGCTCTGACAGTGGTTCGCTGGAGTCCCAAAGCCTTAGAAATGGCTTTATAATCCTTTCAAGACTGATACATGTCAACTATTTTGTTTCTCATCTTTTCTTGAATTTCTTTAGATCGCGGCATATTGTGTTGTTATTTAAGCATGCTTCACTTTGTCAGAAAGGTTCTTTTTAAGTGATTTCTTGATTCAACAGGTCTGGCAGTAACCAGGCCTGGATGTGGCTAGTGAAATTTAACTCAGCTTTCTAAAATAATGTGGTTAATCAATTCTTTCATGATTTAACAGGAGGGGGCAAATCATTTTTCACGTAGGGCCACGTAGGTTTGGACAGCTTTTTTCCCTAATAAAATAAAGAATCATTTAAAAACTGCATTTGTTTACTTGCATTATCTTTGTGTAATATTTAAGTTTGTTAGATGATCTGAAACATTAAAGTGTGACAAACATGCAAAAAAATATGAGTATAATATTGTTTACTATATTAATTTGCTTGGTCAGAGTTGTTGTGGGTTTTGGTTCTTTTGCTGTTTTAGGCTGTAAGGACTTTTGAAATAACTGAAATCATTTGGCGAAGTGATACAGACATGTAATGCGGTCAAGACCTGCCTGGAACTACTTTAGCCGTGTGTTTCCTGAAAATAATTGGGAGTATTTTGAGCAGCATGCTGCTATTCATTAATCTCATGACTGGCAACAACGGCAGAGCTGACTCATGTCAATTAGATAATGTTACATCTGTTCTTCTACCACGCTACAATCCATCAAGCTCCCTAAGGTCGCAAAACTCTGGACTTTTGGTAGTACCTAGGATAGCAAAAAGGAGGTAGAGCTTTTTCGCATTTGCCTCCCAAACTCTGCAATAGCTTTCCTGATAACTTTCGGGGTTCAGACACACTCTCTCTGTTTAATCTAGATTAAAGACACATCTCTTTGGCAAAGCATTCAAATAATGCATATCATAATTTTGTACTGCAGTTATATCTGATCAAATATGCACATTATTATTCTTTAGTTTGGTTTAAGCAAATCAATTTTGCTTGGTTGCTACGCTAATTATGTCTCTATTTGTTTCTCTGTTTTTGCGTAACTAGGATTTACACAAGCTTCAGTCTGGATCTAGAACACCTGAGAAGAGATGATGCCAACCTCAGATGATGCCAACCCTAAAACAAAACATACAGAATGTGTTCCTTTCCTCTGAACTACTACATTTTGTACTATAAGTTGATTGCATCATATAATAATTGCTGTTAATAGTGTTCATTGTCTGTTTGATTACGTCTTTAATTGATTACGTCTTTAATTTATTTTTCTGTACATTTCTGCCATATGTACATTAACTGACAGTCACCACTGATAAAATACTACTAAAAATATGCGAGAACAATAATTTCTGTAAAGCTGCTTTGAAACAATGTGTATGTGAAAAGCGCTATACAAATAAACTTGAATTGAATTGTTACACATTAAAAATGAAGAATGACAGTCATGGTAGGGCATCAGTATAAATAAACAGTTTTAAATATTGACATTTATTGCTCAGTCCAACTAAATTAGTTTAATTTTCTTAACAAATGTCATCTGTCCATTGAAAATGCAGGCGGAAATTCTTTTACGCTACTATGTTTTACTCACATTAACACATTTTGTTTTACGCATTTAGGTAAGTCTTCTAAAAATGAGCAAAAGAGAGACTGATACTTTGTTCTTGGAGATGCTTTGCTTTTAAGAAAATTATGCAACTTCTAGCAAGCTATGTGATTTAGGGCAGTGTTGGGTGTAACCGTACTTAGTAACACGTTACTGTAATTAAATTACTTATCCACTGGAAAAAGTAAAGTAAGGGATTACTTGATTACTTGAGTAAGGGATTAGGTGATTTAATTACAGTTACTTATAAAGTATTTGCGTTACAGTTCTAAAATTAATATTGAAATCTAAATTTATTGTCTAAAGGTACATTTGAATGCAGCGTCTTTAACCCTCTGCACGGCGGTAACTTCACATGTAGTTTTTCCTAATAAGAGAGAAAATGACCTAAAATACCTAGATAAAGATAAGACTAAAATCAATCGAATCTATAAAGGGTCTACTTTGATTTGTGTACACTCACAGTAACAACAAAACATTGTGCAATTGTAAAATAAACAAAACAAACAGGGTGCGCTTTCTGATGTTTTGGTCTTCTTTCTGAAACGCATCACAAAAACAAACTGAAACTCGGAGAATACTTGTTTTTGGAAGAAGACTTGAGGAATAAGCCGGAATGTACCTCAGAAGAACAGCGCGATCTGGTGCGGCTTTATTTATTTTTTTACATAAACTTGTACGCATTTTACTAGTTGGGCTATCTTGCCAAACTGAAATGCGTGAAAGCGAGTAATATATATAAAGTATATATTAACAGTATATAGATATATAATATTATATATATTTATATATATATATACACTATATATAGCAACTTAATTACATATAAGCTAAATGCCGTACGAAATGAGGATGAGCAATATTTTGAGCAATATTTTATATGAGCAATATTTTGCTATCATATAATAAAAATTCGAGATATAATACGATATAAAGTAATTTGAATGTTTACACTGCAGCATAATGAATTTTACAGTCTAGGAATGGTTAGATCAGTGTTTGAACTTTGATCTATCAGATGTTGATGTTTATAGTGTGCTTAACAATAAAAATGTATTTTATAAAATATCAGAATGTTGTTTATGATCTGTGTGGTAATACAGACAAAGCATATGTGCATGGATGACAATACAAAATCATGTTGTTTATGAACTGTGTGGTAATACAGACAAAAGCAAATGTGCATGGATGACAGTACAAAATAATGTTGTTGTTTTTTGTTAGGAGTGGACAAAATGAGTATTAGTGACTGCTAATGTTGTATACATGTACAGTATGTCAGTGTGTATGAATATGGTAGTAATTGCTTTGAAAAGTTTAATGCTTACAGCTTGATACATGTAGGCCCTGGTTTCACAGACACAGACTAGGCAGAGTAAAATACATTTCTGAGCTGTTTTAACTGAAAGAAACTTGCACGGACATACTTTAAAATATGTCAGTTCCATTGTTTTATGTCAAGAAGCAACAGTAATGTTTTCTTCTGGCACATTTAAAAGTTACTTAAAACTTTACTTTTCTTAAGCTTTTTTTTTGTTGTTATTCAGATATTTTGCAGAACAATTCTATTTGTTAACCAAAGAATGTTACATTTTTTATTAAAATGCTTAAGTATTACAGTAAAACAAAGTTTTAAAGCTAAAAGGCTAAACTATTCCAGGTTTAACTCAAACTGAAAGAATTAAGAGTTTCATTTCTATGCATCGAATAATTAAGTTACTTTTCAGACAGAGTAATTAGAAATGTAATTTAAATACAATATTGATGATGTAATTAGTAATTAATTACTTTTTTAAAGTAATTTACCTAACACTGTTTAGGGCATATGCTTAAGATTTTAAAAGGCCAGTAGCACCAGTGTATTTGGAGTTTGAGAGACATGAACTAATTAATGGTTTTGCATACTAAAAACATTCATATCACAATAAATTATATTTTATGCCAAAGAGAAAAACTAAATGCATTAACTAATACTCAGAAAGCTAATTTAGAAAATATAGATGTAAATAATATATACACACAGATATATATATACACACACACACACGCACACATTATATATATATATTATATGTAACCAATATTTAAAGTGAAGCTGAGAAACATGATTGGGGACATGGGAACTTGTCTGTCAAGTGCTTCATTTAAAAAAAAAATTTATTTAATTAATTACTAATCCTTATGCATTTGTGCTAATGGGATACATAAATTCACAAAAAAACATGTGGCATTAAAGTTGATTACCATTTTATGTAAAACATGCAGTGTTGTCTCACTAGGACATAAAATCTACCAAACTGTAGGAATAACCCGTTTGCTCATTTCCAAATCAAAACACAAACAGGAACAGTAACATAACAATTAAAAATGATCATTGAAATTACAATTTCAATAGCACACTAGGTGGCTATTTTCTTGACACTTGATATTTTCATTTTGTCATGGCTATTTGAGATAAGTGAGTGCGCGTGCATGGTGGAAAACTGATAAACCCCACATTATTTGGCACCCTCTAAAACTCCAAAACTAAAGTTTAAAAGTTTTTAAAGTCATAACTTTAAAGTCAATTCTTTAGGACTCTAAGATAAAGCTGGAAAACTGATATATATAGCTATATCTAGCCATGACACCGCATTGAGAATCATTAATTCAAGCATAGACAGTTCACTCAAGGCCGCATTTACTGTCAGTCTACAGGGACTAAACAGGGATAATTGCAGTCCTAACTCAAACGGGGAAGACAATATAGCCTGCGTGTTTATCTGTGTATTGTTTGCATCTTTAGATGTGTGTGCATATCCATCTCATATTTGTATTCACTTACACATAAACCAATTGGAAGAAGTGTATAGGGACATAGTAATTTGCCCAAAATTAAAATTCTGTAATTTACTCATTGACATTCCATGATGTCAATGATGTCATTCCAAACCTGTATGACTTCTTTGTCGAAACACAAATGGAGCTGTTTATCAGAATGTTCACGGTTGCTCTTTCATAAAAAGTGAATGGGACCACGAGCAAGATCATTGGTCTCAATTATTTAGGCCGCTTAAACTCTTACAATTGACCACAAGCTCACATTCATCTGCTTCGACTTTTAAACGCAATGCTCACATCTTAAAATCCAACCAACAACTGATGGATAGAACCAGCTCTACGTTTTTTTCTTTTTTATGTCACTACTTCTCTTCTTAAATAATTTTTCACTGAAAATCTTTTGTCTGTGTGTGTGTGTGTTCCATATGAGTCATACAAATTTGGACTAACATGGTGAATAAACAATGACAAAAATTTTGTTTCAGATGTACTACTCCTTCAAAGATTCATTAATCCATCCAGATCTGAGAAAACAATACAGTAATTATTCACAGAAGCATTTGAGGTCACTGGAACAACAAAAATGAGATCTACAGCTGAAATCTACAGCTTCTACAGCTCAGTTCACAATGAGACTATATGAGGTGCATGACACTCTGTGCCCTACATCAGTGACTTATGGTCCAATTAGCATCTTCAGGCCTTGACAGGGATGGATTCTTGGGAAAGTACAAAAATATACGGCCCAGGTGAAAGTGTAGACCATGTCCCCAGAGCATAATGATGATATAAAGCCCACGATGGGAAAAAGATGTCAGCCCACCATTGGGTCACTTTCATTCAAAACACTCTTTGGAAACACAACTTGAAAAGCTAGCTCACGTTACTGCTCACATACAGTTCGGCATACAGTAGGCAGGTGCCTTCTAAGGTATCATCCTGCTCATCTGCCAATACACAGTTGATTCCCATGGATTTTAATTTAACATGTTGCTAACCTAATAATGAGACACTCTAATAATTGCAAACAATACAATAAAACTTTTGCTTGCTTAAACACTGTAATATTTTATTGATACTTTTTAGTATAAAATGAAATGCAAGTATATTTATAATTAATAATTTTCCAAATTCTGTCCACCATCTTGGATTTTTCACTGAGCTTATCACAATGCATTTTGATTGCCTTATCTACAAAGAATTCATGCATTGCCACCCAAAATGAAATATCTAAACATTTTTGCACCTAGGATGCCTTAAAATACTATCTAGATATGCAGCACACAAGGTTTTAGAGCAGAGCTACAGAAATAAACTGTCTTGGGCAGTTTCCATCACAGGAAGCAGATCCTAATTAGGCTACGTCCACATGAAGCCAGAGCATTCCCTATCCAATCTTTTTTTCCCCCACATCTCAAGAAATATCTGCGTACACACAAAACCACGAAACCGACACAAAACGATGTAGTATACATGCCAGACCAGTATGTGACGCTGTAATTCTGCCACAGAGATACACTAAACATGGAGAATAGCGACTGAGGACTATGTGCATAAACCTTGCCGCGGGTATACAAACGAACAGGAACAATACATTTTAATCTGTGTTAATTTGTTAATAAAAAGACAATCGTTCAGTGTTTGTTCATGCTTTTGTTGCTGTTACGTGACGTAACTTTGTCTGACTAGGGGCGAGACGTGGGCTAATAATGTTATCGTTTCAGAAAATATACGGATTCGCTGTCCACAAGAAAACGCAAGGTTGGCGTTTTCAGATTTATCCACTCTGTGACCCGGTTTAAAAAAATATCGGTTTTACTCTCCCAAAATGCCGGATCCGTGTGGACTAAACGCCTACACGATACAAAAATTATGTGTATACAGCTAAATGCGTCTCCGTGTGGATGGGGCCTTAGTCTTTTGCAGCTGCAACTGTTATTTAGTAAAGAACAGTTATTTATTAAAGAGTTATTTTCTCTTTGTCTTTTGTTTGATTAACATTAATAACATACCACAGCAGGTTTATTTATGCTGCTGTCACTTTAAGAAGAATGAATCCAATATATTGATCCACATCGGTTTTCTCCTAATTGTTTACATTCATTTGAGACATAACCGACTGTGTTTATGTGAATACTAAGCAAGATTGGTATTTTACATATATATGTGTTTATTTGAATATTCAAACGCCTCGTAACAACACATTTCTGAACTTGAATGCTGACAGGCGTCAACGCGCGCACAGAGATCCGTTGCGCGAGTGTAGAACTCAAGTTTTATTTCCGTCATATTGCACTTTTAAAGTATCTATCAAGCACGTCCCGTTCTTTAATCTCCAATTCACAGACGATAACAAAATGTATATTGACACTTTATATTCGACAAAACACATGCCATAATCCGAATTTGACTTTAATATCATATAATCAAGTTCCTTAACATTAAGCTCAAACTTATATGTATAAATACTCACCAGTTGTATTGTTCATCAGCCGAGGTCTTCCACAAAACAAGATGGTAGTTGATCAGAAAATTCTCAAGCCAAACCCTGGTGACGTCAGTGGTCACATGGCTTGCACAGCACTCAAACAAATCATGTAAAGTTAACTAGGGATATTTGAGTAACTAGGACTTTTAGCACAAATAGTAAGATTTAATGGATCTTTATCAGTAAGGTAAACAAACAATAGCACTTTAAGTAAAGTCAACAAAAAAAATTAAGTTAGCACATTTGTTAGATTTTACAAAACATCAAACACAATGTGACAGAAGTTGGTGAACTCACAGCATTATATTAAGTACAAAATTAACAGGCTAACGTTCTGTCTGTCCAAGGCAGAGATTGTCATTTCACATTTGAGCTCAAAAAAATGAGTATTAAGTAGGTTTTGTTCTCTGTGGTGTAATCTTAATTTTTCAGATATTTCATAGATTATTTGTGTTGACATTTGGGCAAAGTTCTAAAATGTAAAACTAGCAATTTATTAAAAAACATTTCAGGGTTTTCTTCATTTTTTCCCTGTAAAATTTAAAATATTCAAATAAAGCATATTTTCTTTGTAATAATTTGAATTTAATTTAATTTTCCAGTCCTCCATATTACTTTCCAGATGTTATTTTTTAGTAACATTCTGAAAGAAAAAAAGTTTCTTAGTGATACCATCATCTCAGAAAGTGAAATCATTTTAATGGGAAACCAACAGTAGACACATATGGTGCCCCCCACTAATATTGGTACCCTTGGTAAATATGATAAAAAAAGGCTGTGAAAATAAATCTGCATTGTTGATCATTTGTGAAATTTTGTGAATGTCATTTTGCAAAAACTAATATTAATTTTGGGTATATATATAGCTTTTTTTCATGAAAGATCAAAAGTATTACGCCGATTTAATTTTCACGAGAGAACCTCCTTTCTGTTATATTACCAATGGGTGGCATATTAGGTAGGAAGCACTGTAAGTACAAGGCAGTGGCTTTTGTGATGTTTTGATGCTATGAGTTTGCAATTTTCCCACATCAAAAAGCACACGCTAGCGACACATATAGTATATATATATATATATATATAACAATATATATAGTATAATATTTATAATGATATATAGAGAAAAATACACACACACACAGTCCCTACAGAAATGTATATGCAATGTTCATAACCTGTTAAAGCGGTCAGAACTGGAGACAATCAAAATCCCTTGATTCTTTTGACATTAAGAATCATTGTTATAAAAACCATCCTGTGAATTTCAGACGCCAAAACTTTAATCTGTAGTCCTAAACAGCTTTTATATTGCGCCAAAAAATCAGTGGACCTCAAGAAGCAGTACACAAATAATAAAGTCAGTTATGACCCCTTTAAGTATGCCTGAGTATCACACAATCTTGAATAACCAGGTTTGGAATCTATATAATTTATATATATATATATATATATAGTAATAAATCAGAACTATCCAACTATTACAAAAGATTAACGAGGTCAAGTGGTGTCTGCTTAAATGAATGCCCCACAGCGCATCCCTGAAGGCCAAAGAGGGTTCTGCCAAGTGTGTAAAATACTATTTCCCGTATCAGTTCATACAGATGCTGCGGTCTAAACTTCACTGTTCCTTTGTTATTTGTTTCCACCAAAATGCTCTCCTTTGTTGCTAGAAAAGCTGCAAAACTTAAAGAGGCTGTAAAACTTTTGGTGAAATCTTGACCCTGAAATCGGTAGACTATCGACACACCTAAGACGACGCTGTCTGCGACAAGCTGTCAACATTCAATGCAGTCCACTAAATGGGCAGTCAGCAAAAGTTTGAGTATAAAGCAGATTTTGTTCAGCAAACGTCTTGTTCCAGACAATCAGATCATGTACCCACAACAGAGGATTTTTGAAATAAAGAAAATGCACCCTCTCTGTATTCTCGTTTTGATGGGATCCGTGCCAGCACCGGTTTAAGACAGTATAGCAGGGAACGAGTAACAACAAGCTCACCTTGGCCGCACACGATCGCAGCTTTGCTCTTAGTATTTTTTGTTTTTTTTTTTTTTTTTCCATCCTTCTTCTTCGCCAAGTCATCAAAAAACTTTTAACATAGTTACAAAAAAAAACTAAAAAATATCCATGACGGTAAACCAAGCCAAACTTAAAAGCTTTGAGTTGAAGCAAATAGTGATTTTTTTTTAATGACTTAACTGTAACTACTCGCCATGACTGCATTATACTTTGAAAAACCAAGTTTGACCATAACCCGGCGGACTTAATTGATTATGGCAATAATTATAGTAATTGTTACACTGAATGTATTTTGTGTCCTCCGTGTCTCTCAATCTCTCTCTCTTTCCTCTGCCACTCTCTCACAGGTTGGCCTCCCCCTAATTGAACGTGTCCGGTACGTGTCCCAGGGTTGGAGCCGAGGTGGAACTCCAGCGTCCTTTAAAAAGCAAGAGACGCTGATGGGAGGTGTGAGACGTTGTTGCTTTGATTTGGTGCTTTATGGAGCGGGAGTGGGGGGTTCCATGTGCGGGCAAGTCAAGTGGGGGGGGGTGCCACTTTTGTAATTGTATAAAGTTTTTGCCTTTATGAGGAGTCAATCACCCTGCGTTAGTGTCAAAGCGCTTTAAAAGAGTCCAAACGGAAAATATTTTGTCAATGATTGCAAGAAGGAAATAACCAAGTAATTTTTTCATCTAAGTCCAGTTCTTGACTATTCATTATGTCCTTCATCAGTTCAGGCTTCTTTCAACAGTGTACTGTGCAATCAGTCAAGCTTCCGCCACACTAAGGCAGCCAAAACACACGGTGCAAGGAACCAAAACGCCATTATGACAGAATGGAGAAGAAACTTTGGGAGAAACCAGGCTCAGTCGGTGGGGCCATTTCTCCTCTGGCCAGACGAAACCAGCACGGCGTGGTTATTAAAATTATTGTGAGTGATAAGAAAGATAAATTACTATGTATAGTGCCTTTTTGTAAATATTGTATCTATTTTCTTATTCACCTTACCTACCCAGTGTTTTTCTTTTGTAAAGTTTTCTGCAGAATTTTTTCATTGAGTGTTTCACCAGTTAAATATCACTTTACTTCAGCACAGAAGCTGTAGGAGTTGGGTGCCAATATTCTTTTGTCGACCTACGTTTGTTTTATGTCAGATTCCTTATGTCATAGCAAGTTATTTTAAAAGTAGGATGGCTCACTTTATATAAGATGACTGAAAATTTTATTTGAATTCGTAGTTTATTTTTACTTTTGGAAACCTAATTGTTTTATTATTATTATGGTTATGATTATGATTATTATTATATAATTATTTCTGTTGTTTCTAAAAGTAGATTTTGATAAGTCAAAATGAAAAAATATATAACCACACACAACATATGTTTGTCATTCAACATAATATTACACTTATTACAACACTAACAAATACATCCCGCAACGAACGCTCTCGGTCCAGCACAGGATCTCAATTCAGACGTTATTTTTTTTTCTTTCTATTTGGCTCAATCCATTGCTCAAGCATAGAAATTCGGGAATGTTGGCGATGTGCTGCGTTTACTATGGTAATTATATTAATTTCATGGAGGACGTTTTTGACAAGCGGAGATCTGACACCAGTAGCTGCGACCAAATTTCAAATAATTGGTATTCATTAAATAGTCACATTCTGGTAGAGAGGCCTACGCACAGGGTATTTTAATGTGCACTCACGATATCGTTAATTTCTCTTATCGCACTTACCACTTTCATGTTAGAAATATTACACTTAGAACAAATTTACGGAGGGTATTTATCCCCGCAAAATTGCATAAATGGAGGCCCCTCACCAGTGGGTGTGCTTCTTGATATAGTGGAGACATACAACTATTAAATTACGTATTTTGTACAAATAAAACTACTACTAAACTTACTGTATTGCCTCTAAACAACAGAAAAATGGACATTCCCCACAAGTTTCTGTTTTTGTGTATATTTTTCTAGTTTAAGTTGCTATTATTAATGTAACTGTGTCTATGTGTGTTCCACCCTATATGTTTTGTCTCTCAGTTTGCGTCTGTACATGTTTGTATCAAACACTTACGATGGACTTCTTGAAATTTTTAATCATTGTGTCCATTCATTTATTTACTCTACCTGTATTGTTAATGTGGTACTCAGTACAATTTTAAGTTTAAAAGCAATTTTGGCATAGTCCCCAAGTAGATTGACGTAAGTAACATTGTCACTTAATGAAATACTCACCCGTTATATTCTGTAAAATCACCAGTGCGCTAGAAAATCAGGGCACCAATATTCATCTTGTAATATCTAAAGTCATGCTAAATGTATTTTTAAAGTGAATTTCTGGCAATCTCGGTGTATGATGAAAAGACAGCTGCTAGTTTTTACTTGTCAACCATAACAGAGACTTTTTACATTTAGGCGGTCCACTTGATTAGTCATTTGTAAGCTTATTTTGCAATTATATAGCACTTGAAAACACTTATGAACTCAGTGGTAGGGCATGCGGCTACCATTGCAAAAGGTTGTGGGATTCATTCCAGGGAACATCACATAGCGTACAAAACACATGTATAAGCCTGAATGCACGTAAAGTGTTCGCTTAGATGGATAAAGACACTGCTAAATGCATAAATTATACTGTATAGTAGTGTAAAAAAACCAAAACAATTTCTCTGCGGAAAATGTGATTTTTAAATGTGGAGCCCTACTGCTGCGCTCTCTTTCTTTACACTGTTCCTAGTACAATTTATTCTCTTTGCAACCACCATATTCATAAAAAAGCATCCCTACTATTATACACTTAGCATTTTTTGATAGATACTGTTAATAAATCTGACAATGTGATTTCAAGTCTTTTTAGAGATCATTAGTTCTGTTACAGACAGTTGTAAAGAGTGCCTTTTTAATAGAAAAATATTAAAAATGTATTTCTTTCTGAGCAGATGGCTGTTCAATCCAAATATTGATGATGCGTAACTATGTTTTGTTTTTGTTGTCTGCACTATTTCATAAAATGGTGCCAGAACACTCTGTAAGTGGCAAATTGAAACAGCAAGTTGTCTATAATGTCTATACTTTCCGTAATTATGAGAATACTGAAAAAAGGCATCACAGCAGCAGCTCATTATTGCTGAATAAAGCACATTACTTCATCCT
>JADLZN010005983.1:164695-387200 GCA_018155175.1 Sinocyclocheilus anophthalmus | reverse complement strand
GAGTATACTTTCACTGTCCAGTCCCGCTCCTCTGCCTCAGCTGCTGAGTTGGCATATCGCAGCTTCTTCCTTTCAAAGGCCTCATTAATGGCCTCTTCCCAAGGGACTGTCAGTTCGACTATTATGATGATCCTACGAGAGTTGGACCAGAGAACCAGGTCTGGATGCAGATTGGTGACGGCAATTTCGAATGGCAAAGTGAGTCTGTGGTTTAAGTCGACTCGCATTTCCCAGTCCCTGGCTATATTCAGCTGGCCTGCGTCAGGGGACAGGCACTTAGCCCGCTTTTTCTCCCCTTCCCTAACAAAGGACTGCCGTTTTGGTAAGGTATTCTTGGCATTTTGGGGGATGGCGTTTGTTGACTCTCTTGGTCTCTATTGCTGCCATCAAGCACATCAGTACAAGCACGTCACACGGATACGCTGTTTTCGTTCAGATCAAATCACAACAATGTAGGAAACAGGTCCGACGTGATGCTGTGGACACAGAACAATATATATATGTTGTTTACATCCAGCTGATACTCTCCAAAATGGTGCGGAGGAGACGAATTGTTGAATAAAGATGACTATCTGTGAAAAAAAGTGCGTAATATTTAAAATAATGTTTATAAACCAATTATTAAGTTGCTTAAACAACTATAAACAAAACAGCATCATGTATGTATGCATAGTTTAATACAAAGGGCCGAAAGCCAATCACACGAGTACATTTTTCATTTAAAGGGGTCATACAATTTGCATAACGCACCCAAATTTTAATGCAAAGAAAGAAGGGTTAACTTATGTCATGTAGTAGTGTTGCCGCAGCAATGTCGGAAGGGGCCTTTGGTGCGCCTGTGTGTATAGTTGTGAAAGCGAAACTACTTTGTACC
The DNA here is from genome assembly GCA_018155175.1 of Sinocyclocheilus anophthalmus. Classification (NCBI taxonomy): domain Eukaryota; kingdom Metazoa; phylum Chordata; class Actinopteri; order Cypriniformes; family Cyprinidae; genus Sinocyclocheilus; species Sinocyclocheilus anophthalmus. The sequence goes on along the minus strand of JADLZN010005983.1, from coordinate 386,326 downwards.
TTCCAAAAGAGGACGATATTGCTTCATCATGCCTGGAAGTGATCCTTGCTGGTTGCTGAGGAAATACATCAACTTTGTGCTGTGGATCTCCGGATTGGCTTTCACTGTGGACGAAGTGGAGTACAGCCCGGGGTCGTCACATGTGGTTGCCGCAAGCCTCCTTCGTCGAATCCGCGGGCCGCGCCATTCTCAAGCCCGCACGGCCCCGCCCCACCCCCCCCTTTATTAGACCGCTCAATCTAGGCCGACGAGTGTGTGGACACGTTTCGTGTGAAAGTCAAACTCCTTGTTTGGACTTCCCAAAAAAATGGACCGACTAGCAATCAGATGGTTAGTGTATTGACAACACAGTGCCAGAACACTTCAAGCCCAAAGGATCAGGATATGTGCAAACATTTATTGGAGGACGTTGAAGGATCCTGGTAGAGTAGAATACAATGCGGCTGTTCGGACTCACAGATGATAACGATATGTGTTTCATATTTGAAAGCGTTATATTTTATTTTTTATCTTAAAGCAGTTTTGGGCAGTGTAGAGTAGCTGTTGTTGTGATTCTCCGATCAGAAATGCAGACATGGTTTTACGTTTACGCAGCGCGTTGCAACGCAACAAGTAAAAAGACAGTATAAGTAATTTATAATCTGTAATTATGTCCCCACTTGATGCAACGAATGCCTTGTTTATAATGGGATTTCATGTTTTTGAATCATCGCTCTGGCCAGACAGGGCATCACAATATGGTAAAGGACGTAACATTCCGTCACACGCTTGAGGAATTCAGACAATCACAACGCACTGGATAGCTGACCAATCACAGCACACCTCGCTTTTCAGACTGATGAGCTTTGTAAAATCGACGCGTTTCAGAAAGGCAGCGCATCGAGGAGAAACAATAATGTACAGTAGTGGAAAATAATGTTTTACTTAAACTGCAAAAACATTCATTCCACCAACTACACAAAATAAGGTTCTGTTAGCCAACATCATATATGACCTTTAATAAACATGAGTTGCCGTGGATGGGAAAAACCCCCCGCCATAAGTTTCGAAGTTTTTCAGAGGAATGCATTAATTACATGGCTTTCTAAAACAATTTCTCTTTTGTGCGAGACACGAGGCAACGGTGATAGATGTCCTCTAGAAAATATGCGCGGAAAGATGCAAGTCGCATGAACGGCTTGATTTCAGGTTTGACGACACAACATCTCCGCATGATGTTCTCTTTTTCAGCAAAGGTTGTAATACACGTCAGCAGAGCCACAGCTCGGGCTTTCAATGGATTGGGTGCTAACAAAAACATGAAAAGCAACGAACTACATCATAATCTCGCATCCTGTGCGCCACTGCAGGCGGCCTCCTTACCGCACAACTAAAATCGAATGAATGTTTTGACATTAAAATGTGTTTTTCTTTGTTTATGAAATTGACGAATATTCGAAATTTGAATTTTTTTCACAGCCCTACATCACAGGACTTATGATAGCGTTCACCTTTTCTTCTCCGAAAAATCTATTTTCCTGAGTTCTGAAACAGTCGGAAGGGAGCTTCATCAGAGAAAATAACTTTGCACCAGTCTTCTGCTGTCCAATCATTGTACTTCCTGCTGAATTTCAGTCTGCCTTGACGTTTTTCTTGGAGAGAAGTAGCTTCTTTGCTGCCCTTCTTGACACCAAGCCGTTGTCCAAAAGTCTTGGCCTCACTGTGTGCTCACACCAACGTGCTGCCATTCCTGAGTAAGCTCTGCACTGATGGTGACAATATTTCATAGATGACTCCTCAGGAGGAGATGGTCCTGCTGCTTGCTGGACACTCTGGGACATCCTAAAGACTTCTTCACCACAGTCGAACCTCTCTCCATGAAGTTCTTGATGATCCGGTAAATGGTTCTTTCAGGTGCAATATTCTTTGTAGCAATTTCCTTGCATGTGAGGCCATTTTGATGCAAAATGATGGGGGTTGGTGTTAAAGAACTTTTAATTAACCTCAAATATAACTCATTATATACACTGTTAAACACTTAAAGGAGACGGACATGGAGATGTTGTGAAAGATGTTTTCTCTGGTTGGAAGGATGATTATTTTTAAATCACCCTATTTATTGCATCAAAATTTGTTAAAACTTTACTAGTTAAAGCCCCCCCTGGCGGGAGTTGCGGTTTTAAATAGAGGAGGCACACTAATTGTCTGGGATCCCTGCCTATTATTATTATTTGCTTAACCACTTTAAAATGGCTTTTTGGTTGCTTTTAGGCAGAAAATTTAAAAACGATATGCATACAGCAAAATAATATAATTTCACTTACCTGGCCTATCACTTGAAGCAAACATCCATCCCTTCTTAATAGTCCGTGTTAAAAGAGAGCTGCCTGACTCGCCATTTAATTAAGCCGACTGCTGTAACATTAGCCTATATCCAGCTTAGGCATGTTCTCCCTTTATTTTTTAATTTGTATACTGTTTGAATGACAGCTTGGTAAATATGTTGGCAATCAAATATTCAATATCGCTACTCATCATAAGTACTTGGTACATTATCAGCACAGCGGGAGACGTTCAAACTAATATCAAGTAATTTACGTCTCTATGATGATTGGTTGATATCAGAAGGGAGGCTAGCCTCCCCTACAAGGTTGACAGCATTTTCTGTCTAGATACAGAAATGTCCTGTATGTCCTGTAGTCCTCAAATAACATTATAGTCCCGTCTCGTCTTGTTAACGAAGACGCGGCATACATTTCGTCATAGTTTTTATTATCAGATATTAGTTTTAGCTTGTCAACGTCTCGTCTTAGTCACAGAAAAATGTTTTGTTAACGAATATTTTTCGTCGTCTTCGTTGACTAAATTAACACTGCACCGGTGTGAGGGAGCATCAGAATGGTAGCCTTTTTTCCAAGTATGAGGCTATGCACCAGTTTGTGGGAGCAGCAGTACCCTAAGCAAAGCATGGTTAAACATGAATGGAACACCAAAACCAACTGAAAGAAAACAAAAAAAAACAAAACCATACTTAAGATGGAAAGCACTGTTATAGAGCCATACAGTGGGTACGGAAAGTATTCAGACCCCCTTAAATTTTTCACTCTTTGTTATATTGCAGCCATTTGCTAAAATCATTTGTTAATTTTTTCCTCATTACTGTCCACACAGCACCCCATATTGACAGAAAAAAAAACACAGAATTGTTGACATTTTTTGCAGATTTATTAAAAAAGAAACTGAAATATCACATGGTCCTAAGTATTCAGACCCTTTGCTCAGTATTTAGTAGAAGCACACTTTTGATCTAATACAGCCATGAGTCTTTTTGGGAAAGATGCAACAAGTTTTTCACACCTGGATTTGGGGAAACTCTGCCATTCCTCCTTGCAGATTCTCCTCTCCAGTTCTGTCAGGTTGGATAAACGTTGGTGGACAGCCATTTTTAGGTTTCTCCAGAGATGCTCAATTGGGTTTAAGTTAGGGTTCTGGCTGGGCCATTCAAGAACAGTAACAGAGTTGTTGTGAAGCCACTCCCTTCGTTATTTTAGCTGTGTGCTTAGGTTCATTTTCTTGTTGGAAGGTAAACCTTCGGCCTAGTCTGATGTCCTGAGCACTCTGGAGAAGGTTTTGGTCCAGGATATCCCTGTACTTGGGATATTCATCGTTTGCAACCAGTCGTCCTGTCCCTGCAGATGAAAAACACCCCCACAGCATGATGCTGCCACCACCATGCTTCACTGTTGGGACTGTATGGGACAGGTGATGAGCAGTGCCTGGGTTTCTCCACACATACCACTTAGAATTAAAGCCAAAAAGTTCTATGTGGTCTCATCAGACAGAGAATTTATTTTCTCCCCCATCTTGGAGGCATCAGGGTTTTTAGCAAATCAACAGGTTCATGGTCGTGTAACCTGAGGAGAGGATACGTCGGGCCAATCTGCATAAAGACCCCGACTGGTGGATGGCGGCAGGTGATGGTTGACGTCTACAACTTTCTACAACTTTCCGACTGCATCTCTGGAGCTCAGCCACAGTGATCTTGGGTTCTTCTTTACCTCTCTCACCAGGCTCTTCTCCCCCGATAGCTCAGTATGGCCGGACGGCCAGCTCTAGGAAGGACTCTGGTCGTCCCAAACGTCTTCCATTAAAGGATTATGGAGGCCACTGTGCTCTTAGTAACCTTAAGTGCAGCAGAATTTTTTTTGTAACCTTGGCTATATCTGTGCCTTGCCACAATTCTGTCTGAGCTTTTCAGGCAGTTCCTTTGACCTCATGATTTCATTTGCTCTGACATGCACTGTGAGATGTAAGGTCTTATATAGACAGGTGTGTGGCTTCCTGAATCAAGTTCAATCAGTATAATCAAACACAGCTGGACTCATATGAAGGTGTAGAACCATCTCAAGGATGTTCAGAAGAAATGGACAGCACCTGAGTTAAATATATGAGTGTCACAGCAAAGGGTCTGAATACTTAGGACCATGTGATATTTCAGTTTTTCTTTTTTAATAAATCTGCAAAAAATGTCAACAATTCTGTGTTTTTCTGTCAATATGGGGTGCTGTGTATACATTGAGGAAAAAAAAAATAACTGGCTGCAATATAACAAAGAGTGAAAAATTTAAGGGGGTCTGAATACTTTCCGTACCCACTGTATATGTTTGAGTCAGGTCCCAAAGTAGATGAAATTGAAACAACGCAACCACAACAATTGCAACAGCTTGTTTCAGCGTGGTAATTGCTTAATTTTGGTATATAGTTTTAAAAGACCCTGTGTGGTAAAAATCAAGTTTTTAACATTGATTACATGTCTATCTGATGTTTTTAATATGCTTAAAGACAAACCATGTGCTAATTAATCTGTCAACACCATTGCTGAGCATTTTCTCCTTAATACTGCAGTGTACTAAGGACAGTCTCAAAAAGAGTTTGAAACTGCCCCGTTTCCTACCATCACAAGCATGTAACCAATCCCTGGGCTTTTCATATTATTATCTCCTCTGGTCATAGATTTCTATTTACAACAGCTTTTTGCATTTTTGTGCGATGTAGCCAATCACAGACATATCTGTTGATTTCATGGACACAGTGGCCAATCCAAGGTGTTTAAGTTAGTTAAAAACCACTCGCCACTAAAAACCCTGGAGTTTTGTCCAGTGCTGTGTTTTGCACATTTGCAAATCCTCACATAATAACAAAGTGCATAGACAATGTAATTAAGAGCTTAATTGTGCAGTGTAGACGGTCATTTAGTGTTAATTTTGTCAGCTATTTTTTTGTCTTAGTCCTGTGTCAAATGTGACTTTTAGTTTTTATCATATTTAGTCAACTTGTCCAGTTTCTTAGGCGGACACTAAGACCAGTTTCACGACGGGATTACTTAAGCCAGGACTAGGCCTTAGTTAAATTAAGATATTTAAGCAGGTTTTATAAAAATGCCTTAGAAGAAAACATTACAGGTGTGCATCTTGAGACCGAACAATGGAAGTGACATATTTTAAGATATGTCAGAGCAGGATATTTTCAGTTGAGACAGCTCAAACATGCATTTTAGTCTGGGAATAGCCTTAAGCCTTATCTGTGAAACCGGGGGTATATGTCTGAGAATTTTAGTTAGTGGAAACGTGCACATTTCTCAGATTTTGTTGTATAGATAAGGTTAAGATGCTGAAAATATAATTTTTGCTCAATTTTAATTGCAATGATTGTCCTCATTTAGGATATTTATTTGTACATTAAATCCGTCTAAAATTTGGGAGGGGGGGCGGGTCTGGGCAGAGAGAGAGAGAGTGCAAGCTCGTAGACAGGAAGTGTGTTCGACCAAAGTTTCTTTCTCAGTTCGACTTGAAGCAGCAATGCGCAGAACGATCGCTGTATGACATCAAAGCACCACGAGAGCTAAAGAGAGCAGATGGCTCCACATTAGGTGGAAATTGATTCGTTCAGAAATTCGTTCATTTTGAGTGCGTTCACCAAAAATGAATTTGCTTCAGAGTCATTTCAGTGACCCTTTCTTAATATAAGAAAATACGGCTAGCAGGTGCTACGATGCAACGATGGGACTCGGGAGAAATCCATGTGCTGGAATGAGCTAACTGATTTATTAAGGTAGTAGATGAAGCAGGGTTGAGGATGAAAGCATCGAAGCGAACAGCCGTCTGAACGGCGTGACACATGGCTCGAACAGGCAGCTGCGTCTGGTATTATGTCACAATCGACCGCTCCGCTCCTTGGTGTGCGTATTGGGAAAAAAAGCCGGCCGTACTAGTTACATTGAAAATTCTGTTATAATGCTACTCTGTGCTACCGGTCTATTAAAACGCACAACATAAAGCGTCTTTGGTGTTTCTTATTTTTTACAAACGAAACGAGGGAGATGACGTCATTTGGAGGCGACACAATGACACGATGGACCCGGTCAGTGTCACTAGTTAAAATGCTTTTCTCGGCATTTAAAGATTCTTATAAACATTTGGGAAAATGTATACACCAAGTCAGCAGAGATCTAACACTGTTTGTAGTGTGTGGATATTTTAATAAAAAAATCTTACATTGTGCCTTAAAGTCAACGAACATATTCACTTGCTACAAAATGAGTTGGACTGATTAACTAAAGTTGTGCACTTTTTATTTAACCTTTTGGGACGTTGCTGAATGCAACACCCACTGAGTCGGCGTTAAAACAGCTTGAAAGACAAAGAAATTTTTAATATAACTCCGACTGGATTCGTCTGAAAGAAAAAAGTCATATACACCTAGGATGACTTGAGGGTGAGTAAGTTGTGGGCTAATTTTCATTTTTGGGTGAACTAATAACCCTTTAACTTTTGTCGCTTGACTCACATTGCTTGACACGCCCACATTCTGTCGCCAACGGTCACTGTTGCTCGTGTCGCCGGAAGTCGCCAGTTCTCCATTGAAAATGAATGGGAGCATGTTGCTTTGTCGTGGCAATGTGAACGGGGCTTCAATGGGAGACATGCGGAAAGCGGCAAAACGCGGGCGGGTTCGCTGGCAGTGTGGAGGCGGAGCGCAAGCAGTGCTCGCTCAGATTCGCATTTAAACATGTCATCGGCATGGAAGTTCTTCATTGTGAGTTAAACGGACACAAAGTTTTTTGTAATTTGCAATGCAATATTGCAATTTGTAATGCAGTATTGACTGTTTTTGCTCAAGTTTGCTGACGAAGTTTCAATCAAAACTACAGCAGAACTGTTTTGTGACTCCGAGCAACACAGCGGTGTTTCGATACTGAATGAATCCACGTTTTTGAACGAATCAAGTCAATGATTCAGTAACCCATTCATAAAGACAGTAGTCACTTGCCTCATTTTTGAATGAATCAGCCGTTTGAATGAGTAACTAATGACTCGCTCATTAAAACAGTCATTTACCGTCATCTACTGGTGGTTTGGTTTCATATTTAAAAACATCATTGCATTTTTCCCCAAATTTCTTATTTGTATGTAAAAAAAAAAATATTTAAATATTAATGCTATAGGCAACTATTTAGCCATTCGAAATGTTGTGGTGTAAATGCATCTAATGCCACTTTAGATGAAGCTTCTGTTTCCCCTGTAGTGAAAAGATGGGAGTTTGTTGATAGTATGCGCACTCTAATGTGAAAATTAACATTTCCAAAAATAAATTACTCCATGCTCACAAAAGGAAGTATGAACACGGACAACATGCAGTGACACTGTTACACAAAGCTGTGGTATAAAGTGTTTTTTTTTACTTGACGCATATGTTGTTCTTTTTTCTTTATTTTGTTGTCCGAGTGCAACGGAACGCTTCATTTACAAGGTAAATTCTTAAACATTTTCTTCTGGGGGGGATGCCCACCAGGACCCCCCTACAAGGCTCATATTCCGAACTATGTCACCTTTTTGATCTCTTGTGAGTTAGCAGGTATTTTTCGTCATAGTTTTCGTTAATGAAATGAACACTACCGTCGTTGATTATAAAGGAACTTGAGATCACGATGAACTAAGACGAGTGACAGCTTTTAATGATTATAAAGGGAGAGGTTCTATAATCCATTCAGAATTTGGAATAAAATCACTCACGTCATGGATTGATCCCAAAACCAGTTATCCAATTGGCCACTTACGGTTGTGTAGATTACTACTTCAGTTAATGTAGTGGGCAAAAAAAAGGTGCTCGTGATTGAGTGGAGAGGCGGTAAATAGTAGAGCTTCAGACCGACTATTTTGCCGATATATCGGCCGATATGAGCCTGTCGCCAATATATCGGTATCGCCGAATATGCCGCCGATATGAAATTTTTTGGGGGGTACCGACGCGCAAAGGGGTGGCGTTTGAGAGGGTTCCTCGAGCTGAAGGGATCCCCCGATTTTGGTGGAGATCCGCCGGCGCGTTCATGAGATAGTGACAACAGTCAACACTTTCACTTCAGTAAGGAGGCCTCTTGTTCAGGCAGCATTCAAGCGTTGCCTTATTCGACCGTAAGCGCCCTGCGAAGTGGACTTCACATGAAATTCCACCATGATTCCAGTTCCAAGGGAACATTCACGTTGCATTCAAAGGGCATTAAAGTGTGCGAGAAGTGAATTTATATTTAGGGATGCACCGAATTTTCAGCAACCGAAATAAGTGAAAGATGCCGAATAAATGTACAGAACAATGTATGACGCTCGATCAAATCGCAACCAGAGCGAGAGAGAGGCTGCGCAATCTTTATTATGCAGCACAACGCCGCGTGGTGGAAGCATTTAAACTGTTGGCGAAAAGAGCAAAAATCATTACAAGCCACGACAGCGAGAGACCGGTTTAGGACCGCATCTCATGTCTTCAGTGGGGAAGGGAAAAAAAATGTAAGAGGGTTGTTGTGGTTACTGTATGATGATTGAAAATCGCGAAATTACCTCAAACGATTAGTAAATAAACCGCAGAAAGACGGTAGTTCCTACATACAAGCTGAGCATTGGCATGTATCTGACCGCTGCACAACTGCAGAGATTGTTGTTTAACCATGGGTTCAAGTCAAAATCCAATGCGCGGGAGAAACCGTCTGCGTGATATAGTCGTCCGTGGCCAGTCACATTTTTTTATAATTTTGACAAGGCATGTGACACTGCGATACGTACGACATTGTAATGAGAATCATTTTAAAATCCTGTTATCAACAAAAATACGCAGTTTAAGGTTTTCGTTTTGCCCGGGCGGTGTGTTTGGGATCATGTCATGCTGAAAGACCCAGCCACGTTTTATCTTCAAAGCCGTTGCTGATGGAAGGAGGTTTTCACTCAAAAAATGGCGTCTCCCGATAATGCCCCCATTCATTCTTTGTTTACCCGGATCAGCGCCGGGTCCCTTTGACAGAAAAAAGACCCCAAGCGATGATGTTTCCACCCATGCTTCACAGTAGGTTTGGTGTTCTTTGGATGCAACTCAGCATTTTTTCTCCTCTAAACACGACAAGTTGAGTTTTTACCAGAAAGTTATATTTTGGTTTCATTTGACCATATGACATTCTCCCAATCCTCTTTTGGATCATCCAAATGCTCTCTAGCAAATTTCAGACGGGTCTGGACATGTTCTGGCTTAAGCAGGGGGACATGTCTGGCACGGCAGGATTTGAGTCCCTGGCGGCACAGTATGTTACTGATGGTAGCCTTTGTTACTATGGTCCCAGCTCTCTGCAGGTCATTCAACTAGGTCCCCCCTTGTGGTTCTGGGATTTTTTGCTCACAGTTCTTGTGATCATATTGACCCCACAGGGTGAGATCTTGCGTGGAGCACCAGATCGAGGGAGATTATCAGTGGTCTTGTATGTCTTTCATTTTCTAATAATTGCTCCCACAGTTGATTTTTTCACTCCAAGCTGCTTACCTATTGCAGATTCTGTCTTTCCAGCCTGGTGCAGGTCTACAATTTTTTTTCTGTTGTCCTTTGACAGCTCTTTGGTCTTGTCTATGGTGGAGTTTGGAGTGTGACTGTTGAGGTTGTGGACAGGTGTCTTTTATACTGTAACGAGTTCAAAAGGATGCCTATAATACAGGTAACGAGTGGAGGACAGAGGAGCCTCTTAAAGAAGGTTACAGGTCTGTGAGAGCCAGAAATCTTTCTTGTTTGTAGGTGACCAAATACTTATTTTTACCGAGGAATTTACCAATTAATTCTTTAAAAATCCTACATGTGATTTTCTGGATTTTTTCATCGTTGAGGTATACCTTGATGAAAATTCCAGGCCTTCTCATCTTTTAGTGGGAGAACTGCACAATTTGGTGGCGGACATAAATACTTTTTTGACCTCAATGTATATGTATTATTTACGAGTATATTATGTCACATCACACTTCTCTAGTAAATTTGTCTGTGTGGGAAGACCGTGTGCAAATCCGGAATGAAGTTCCAAAGTGAAAAACGTCAATGGAATAAAGTTGCATTGAATGTAAAGTTGAATAAAACTTCAACTTTATGTTCAGTGCATGATGTCAGACTCATTTTGGTAAAATAGCAGTTTGATTGTAAATGCCAGTGCCTCCATTACAATCTCTGTCACGCCATTATAAGGGATTGATCAATTTGATGGATCATCAAAAAAAAATTATATACAGTGGTCTGTGTGAAAGTGGGGGCCCCTTTCTCTGATTTTTTTTTTTTTTTTTTTGCATGTTTTTCACACTTTAATGTTTCAGATCATCAATCTAATTTAAATATTAGTAAAAGATAAAACAAGTGAACACAACATGCAGTTTTAAAATGAAGGTTTTTATTATTAAAGGAAAACAAAATACAAAACTACATGGCCCTGTGAGAAGAAGTGTTTGCCCCCCTTTTAAAACTAATAACTGGTGGGCCACACTTAGCAGCAAACAATGCAATCAAGCGTTTGCGTAACTTGCAATGGTGTGTTACAGAGTTTGTGGAGGGAAGTTTGGTTTACACTCATTATGCAGAAATTGTTGTTATTCGCCACATTGGCGGGGTTTCGAGCTAGAACTGCTTTTTAAGGGTCAGCCACAGGGCATCTCTATATGATTCAGGTCGGAATTAACTGGCCACTCCAAAACCTTCATTTTTTTTTTCTTGAGCCATTCAGAGGTGGACTTTCTGGTGTGTTTTGGATCATTGTCCTGTTGCAGAACCCAAGTTCGCTTCAGCTTTAGGTCACGAACAGATGGCCGGACATTATCCTTCAGGATTTTTTGGTAAACAGCAAAAAACATTCATGGTTCCATTTATCACAGCAAAACTTCCAGATCCTGAAGCAGCAAAACAGCCCCAGAACATCACACTACCACCACCATATTTTACTGTTGGTATGATGTTCTTTTTCTGAAATGCAGTGTTAATTTTATGCCAGACGTAATGGGATGATACGCACCTTCCAAAAAGTTCAACTTTTGTCTCATCAGGCCACAGGTAGTTCCCAAAAGTCTTGGGGATCATCAAGATGTGTTCTGGCAAAACTGAGACGAGCCTTTGCTCTTTTTGCTCAGCAGCGGTTTTCATCTTGGAACTCTGCCATGAAGACCATTTTTGCCCAGTCTCTTTCTATGGTGGATGTGGGAGTCATGAACACTGACCTTAACTGGGGCAAGTGAGGCCTGCAGTTCTTTAGTTGTTGTTCTGGGTTCTTTTATGACCTCGTGGATGAGTCGTCGTTGTGCTCTTGGAATAATTTTGGTAGGCCGGCCACTCCTGGGAAGGTTCTCAACTGTTCCATGTTTTTGCCATTTGTGAATAATGGCTCTCACTGTGGTTCGCTGGAGTCCCAAAGCTTTAGAAATGGCTTTATACCTTTTCCAGACTGATAGATCTCAAATTACTTTCTCATTTGTTTCTGAATGTCTTTGGATCTCGGCATGATGTCTAGCTTTGAGGATCTTTTGGTCTACTTTGTCAGGAAGGTCCTATTTAAGAGATTTCTTGATAGCGAACAGGTGTGGCAGTAATCAGGCCGGGGTGTGGCTAGAGAAATTGAACTCAGGTGTGATAAACCACCGTTGAACAGGGGGGAAAACACTTCTTCACACAGGGCCATGTAGTTTTTTGTTTTCCCTTAATAATAAAAACTTCATTTAAAAACTGCATGTTGTCTTCACTTGTTATCTTTTACTAATATTTAAATTTGTTTGATGATCCGAAACATTAAAGTGTGAAAAACATGCAAAAAAAAAAATCATGGAAGGGGGCCAACACTTTTTCACACATGTATATTGTGGGTGTGTGTGCGTGTATATATATATATTCTGTTTATGTATATACTGTATTCTATATATAGTACCAGTCAAATATTTGGACACACGAATGGGAAAGTGTCCAAAATTTTGACTGGTATTGTACTATAATATACACAAAGAATATCGGCAGATCTTCGATATAGAATTTTTTTTTTTTTTTTTTTTTTTTTACTCCTAATGTCGGTATCGGCCCAAAAAAAAACCATATCGGTCGGGCTCTAGTAAATAGTTAGCATATTCATGGGTCCGTGTAAACTAAATGTGCTAAGGGTGTAGAGTTACATTCAAGCTGTTTTAACACAGAAATAATTTTCATGGGAAAAAGCATATAAATGTCATTTTGATTATCCAAGATGAGTTTTAAGGGATGAAATTCGTGACTGCAGGGGGGCTTTAAAAAAACTATTATTACTTGTATTCCATAAGACTAAAGGTTGAGTAAGTTTACATTTATTAGCAACACTCAGGCAGTGATCCACTTGGTGTCTTAAAAGCATTAAACGCTGGTTTGATGTTTATTACAAACACGCTGTAAGATTAAAAACTAAAAAAAACTTGCCTGTGTTGCCTCTGAGGACAAAATGTTTAGCACTGCTGTATTTTTAAACAAAATATATTTTGAAAAAACAGCAGCATGTTTAGAATAATGCACAAAACAGTTTATGTATAAAAAACTTTATCTTTCAGTCACTCAGACACATGATTAAAAATAAACTTCAGCCAAGCATTTCTGATGTCATGCAAAGTGTTTGGAGGTGCAATTTCTTTACATCCACTGACATCTTTATCCATCAGCAGTATTGCTATACCGTACCATCACAGTACCATAACAAGCGACTGTTTTATTAGCCCTGTGCCCAACCCTTAACCTGGAGGACCAGTGGATCACAATTTGCCGGACCGCTACCCTAAGGTAGAAGAAATGATTATATGCCTGGTTAAATTATTATAAGTGATTGTTAGATTACATTTTAGGTAGACTATCTGTAGTCTTTATGCTATTGATCATCAATTGGAATCCAGTGCACCAGTCCCTGTGGTGTGTAGCAGCAGCAACGCAGAATTCCAGGAGAATGAAAAAGCAGACACAGAGCCAGTGTACTACCATAACATTCTTCACTTTAAGGAAGATTGGTCATATTTATATCACAGATTCATGCAGTTATATACAGGATGTCTTAGGCATCCAATCAAAGTATTCAACATTAGGACAAACATTACACTATATGAATATTAAAAAATATAACCAAGTAAAAGGTGTGTGTGTGTTCTGGTGTGGGTGTGCTTAGCCCTTGTTTTCATGTGGTATGTACCAGTGTGTCTTTGATGTGTACATAACGAAACAAGGGCAGTCAAAAGTGGAGCTACAAAAAATATTAACTATGATTAATATGTGCAGTGTTGTGTGCTCTCCTCATGGAGATGCTCTCTCTCCATCTTATATACAGCTAACGAATATGTATGTGGCTTTAAAAATTCTTGTGTGTTTATTAGTAAATGGTTATCGGTATCTTCCCCACCCAGGCTACACCTCACCCCTGAGCATGCTAATGCCTGTGGTATGCTGTCCTATCTGAACCAGAATGCATTCTATACAGGATAACGACTCTCAGGGACTGTGCTCCTTGTGTTTCATCTATTTATGCTCCACCTGCAGCACAACTTCTTACCCTTTTTTTCCACATTCGGTCTTTCACCGAAATTCTGGTTCACCCAGTTGCAGTTAGTCATGCAAGGTGTTGTTTAGGTGTGACCGCAGCTCTGTGGGCGTGTGTGTGCTCATATTTGTTTCTCATGGTGTTCTCATTCTGTACCACAACCACCAATTAACCTTAAATTTTTTCCTCTATGCTTGCTTTTTTTCTTATCCCAATCTGATGACTTCATTATAATTTTTTTTTTAAATGTATGGTAATGAAATAACACAATACTATGACCTTCTCATGCTGTTTTGATATGGTCCTTGTTTAATTAGCTTAGTCTCTGCTAGAACAGGAATGGTTCAGAAACTTGTTCTGTGTTCACACTGGTCTTTCATTTTCAACACATTTTGATCTCTTTGACTGTGGAGTTTTGCAATATCTAGTTTACTCGTGCTTAATTTTACATCACAACTGAAATACCAGTACAGTAACCGTATACTTGTTGTTACTACTTTGGTATTTGGCACATATTACATTAATTATTATATTAAAATTCACAAAAAATTAAAGATGCATCTTGAAAGATACAAATTGAGAAATTTGATTGTCCCTAGTTGTTGTTACAGTGCATTTAAACCTTGTTGAGTTTTTGTCCCCACCAAGCGACTGGAACTTTCTAATTCCATAATGAATGTATTGTTACGATCTAGGGAGTGGAACATAAAGGTGACCGTGTTAGCAAGGACAACATTATTTATTACTTTATTTCTATTACTCATAAGCATACATAAAAAAACATCCCTCACCTTCTACAGCTTTCTATAAGTCTGATTTTAGAAAAATCTGCTCATAATCTACTCATAGTAACAGTGTTAATTGTTAAAATCTTAGTAATAATAATTATAATTCGATCACTCCTGTACTACGCATCTTGTTAGGCTGGTGCACAATTCAAGAAACACCTTCCACACCAAACCAAATTAACCTAATATATCAGACATAAGTTTTATGCAAAAACACTATGTATGGCTCTAGGGCACATGCAGTTTGAAAAATAAATTTCACTGTACAGTTATTCACACAATATATAAGAGCAGGTATCCTGACTGTTTAGTCTGTTACTGTTCACAGGCAGATAATGAAGAGACAAAGGAGCGCCTCTATGAGAGCCTGCTGGCGGAGTGTAGAGACACCATCCAAGCTGTCAGAGAGGAGCTCAGGACTGATGTGGTGAGAGACCATACTACCCATTCCCCCCCCCCCCCCCCCCCCCCTCCCTCTCTCTCTCTCTCTCTCTCTCTCTCTCTCTCTCTCTCTCCCATCTCCTCTCTCGTTCCTCTCTCTCTCTTTCTCTCTCTCCTTTTCTCAACTCCCTCTCTCTCGCTCTTCATCTCTCTCGCTCAGTTTTAGGTTGCTTAAATTTTTTTGGAATGGACGAACATTTGTACATATGACTTGCAAAAGCATGTAGATTTGCTGCTACAGTCAAAGGAGTGAAAAATGTGTACATGTTAAAAACAAGTCTTAATTTTACTGTAACGTTGAATAGCGTTGAGATCAATGACATTGGTCTTCTTTAATAATAGGCTACTATAAAAGATGCCATGTAGCACATATGGCATTCGTGTCGAACTACTAAGTTAATATATTTTCGAATAGACTACCCGTTGTAAATAACATGATGTTGCCATCCTTTTCTAACATATTTTTTTATACCCTGTCATTTTGGCTCGAATCTCAGGAAAATTGAGGATCAAAGCTTTAGCCCGTTTCTTGCCGATGGTTCAAACTCAGCTGCTCGGATTGAGTTGGCGGTCATTCCACCAACAGGGACAGTTTATATATATATATATATATAAGATATATATATATATATATAATTGAACAATAACACGTCTTTCTTTCTGGCCCTCAAATCTAATTGCTGTGCGGGGCTTTCCATCCATGCATATGCCCCAGCATCACCACAGGGACCGTTGTTTATCACTCCGCTTGCAGCATTTCTGACAGTGAGTGTCATTTTGGGTATACCGAGCGGGCAATCTTTAGTCTCTATTAATTTATTATTTGTTCCAGAAGCAAATATATTTGTCAGGGCAATGTTTCATATAACTTTATATTTTTTATTATCAACTCATAGCGCTGACTTGACTGAATTGCTTAGCACTTTTATTATGGATATTGTTTTGCTTATAAATATTTGTTCAATAACTATATTTGATATAAAAATTTTTTTTTTTTTTTTATTTATATTATTATTCTGATTAAAGGTCTGTTAGTGATGGTAGTTCTGACTTCAGTGGAGGTTAGACTGTTCATGAGTGAGTCAGTAGCAAAGACTTTTATATTTAAAGAGGACTGAAACAAGGTTATAAAAAATTATTTTTACTTTTAACAACATCTTGTAAGACTCAACCAACAAATGCATTGAACATCGTTGTCGTGGGAAATCCTCTTAACAGTTGAAAGGATACTACAACAAATATCGCTTTCCTCACAGTCTAGCTAAGGACAAACACTGACATCCAAAACCTATAATGTAAAAAAAATTATAAATAAAACTGTTCAACATAAAGGGATGTGTGTTTTGCCTCAACAGAAGCAGAGAGAGAGAGCAGCAGAAGGTGCTGATAGTGGCAAGGTGTCTAATCTGCAATACCTGCACAGGTTAGTATGACAACTTAACTACTTATGTTGTGATTCCTGACAGTCATGTGGTGATATACATATTCTTTGTGCAGCTACCTGACATATATCAAACTGTGGACTGTGGTGAGGAGGAATGAGAGCATGGCTCATGCGCTGCAAGCTAAACTGAAGGAGCCACAGACTGATGAGAACAAGAGAGGACCACGACCACAGGACCTCATACGACTCTATGACATCATCCTGCAGGTTCAGAGATCGCATATTCTTCATGCATGTAAACATTAGGGGTGTAACTGTTCTCATGGTTTGGTACGTATTGTGGTTTTGGGGTCTCTGTTTTTGTACAGTTCTGTATATTTTGTGGTCGCTATTTTGGTACAGTTTGGTATTTGGGGGGATACTATTTAAATACTATTTGTTAACTGACACTTGAACAGTTTGCTTTTAACGAAAGCTTTTTTTTAATTTCTAAATAAAAATTTTAATTTAAAAATATCTGCATCATTATGCAACACACAGGGCTAATTTATTAAAGAACAAATGTTTTAAAATGTTTAGTTGTATGTAGGGATCAATTTAGCATTCACACTACTTCTGAAACAAAGGGCTAATGGATTTGCAACAGTCGCCTTTTTGCTTCCAGTGTAGACAGACTTGAGCTGTTGTAGTGTAGACACTTTAAATATTCTGATGTTTTCCTTCATTTATAAATGATCTTCCTGAGTAGTTCTTAGTGTTTTTGTATTCATTTAATTTGCACTATAGTATGCTCATTCAATGACAAAACAGATTGGATTATTTTTCAAATAAAATTTTACGGTACCACTTTCTATGAAGCCCATATTTATAACACATAAGGGTATTCTTAAGGCATTATAATGAATGCATAATGCATTATAGAATAAGCTTATATATGTTTTTTTTTTTTTTAAATAATCATCTTATAAATAATCATAACAACAATTATAATACATTATAATGCTTAATCAATCTTAAAACTTATAACCACAAATGTGTATTTATAACACACAATGTAACCATATAAAATCTATTTTTTACATTTATAATGGACTATATATCTTGACATTGTTTATTTAAGATCTGCACAGTATCTTACTACATCTTGTAAGTGGTTAGATGTGGAGTGTTATTTGAGTGTTTCCTGTGAGGCTTAATATTAATTTTGATGTGAGCTAGTTAATAATTTCAACTGAAAAAAAATGCAATGTTTATAAGTTAGGTCATTATTTTCAGGCGCCCCCATCTAATTGACTATAGCAACTTTGCAAACTACATGTCAACTAACTCTCAGAGTATTAGTAGGCTTAGGTCAGGGTTGGTAGAATGTTGACGTACTTGCAAAGTTACTTATAGTCAGTCTGTCTGTTGGGGAACCGTCAAAATAATCAAACTGATATTGCATTAAAAATAGTTCAAAGCAAATGTGTCATATTACACATTCGTCTGATCTGATATCTGATCTTATGGCTTATGTTATTATTATTACTAATTATAAGTGGTCTTTGACCGCTTTAAGTAGCATAAGAAAAATGGCAAGATATTAGACTTATAATACATTATAACTATGAGAAATAGCTCTTAAAAAAAGCTCTTATAGCTCTTAAAAGCTATAACCACAAATACTAAATTTATTGTTATTTATTTATTCATTTAGCAGACGCTTTTATCCAAGCGACTTACAATGAGGACAACAGAAGCAATCGATTGGGGGGGGGGATTATAAAACAACTAAAAACAGATCCAAAACTAAAAGCTAAAACTTATAAATACTACCTATACACATTTTTTTAAATAAAGAGATTAAATAAAAATTACAAATGCATACAACATTTCAAAACTTAACATTTAAATTGAAAAACAAAAAATAAAGCTAAAACAATTCAAAATATTAAAGAACAAAAGGTATACGAGTATAATAATGATTCTAACATAACACAGCCAAACACCAAAACAAAAACTACATATATGTGTATGTACAACCACACACACACACACACACACCACACTCACACACACATATATATATATATACAATATATATAAACATTTTTAATTCAATATCTTTATTTCATTTCCATTTAGTTTGTTGAAGTATTAAAATAACTCAAATTAAAACTTAATAAAAGACCTATACAGACATAATAAATTCAGACATAATTTAACTAAAATTAAAATAAATAACAAATACAAATAATACAAATCAAATGACAGTAGTTTATCAGTAATCCTAAAAAATAACACTGCCAAACACACGTTAAAAAACAATAACTTACACATAGTAAGAAATGGTTATAAAAACTGAAACAGAAGCGAAAACAAGTAATAGGAAAGAGGAGAAATAAAAAGCGATACTTATCCTTTGCCGGTGTCCCTGCCCGGTGGAGTCGCACGGTAGAGTCGATGGTCTTTACACTCTTCGGTCTTCACACGAGGAGGCCTTCACGCGACCGCTGCCACGGTAAACTAAGCTTTTTTTATACCAAAATACTAAATTAATTCAGCTGGACACACTTTCCTTATTTTCTCCACAACAAATGGCCAAGCAAGCGCAGACACTGACAAGATACGCGATACAGAACGAGACCAAACGCGATATCAGCACGTCTCCACACAGTAAACAAAACTAGCGTTTCCTAGCAACAACTGCACTACACACTAATGAGACAAGTAAATACACTTAGGAGCTGCTTTTAACTTCAGCTGATAAAGACTGCTTCTCTCAAAGAGTATTTCTTTACACTGTTTTCTGCTAGCGCTTGAACACACTTTCCTTATTTTCTCCACAACAAATGGCCAAGCAAGTGCAGACACTGACAAGGTACGCGATACAGAACGAGACCAAACGCGATATCAGCACGTCTCCACACAGAGATATTATAAAACACTAAAACTGTTCTTATGAATATTCATAAGATGATATAACATATTATAAGGGTTTTTATAATGCATTATGCATTCATTATAATGCCTTAAGAACACCCTTATAATGTATTATAAATATGGGCTTCATAGAAAGTGTTACCAATTTTACTT
Organism: Sinocyclocheilus anophthalmus; assembly: GCA_018155175.1. Lineage (NCBI taxonomy): Eukaryota > Metazoa > Chordata > Actinopteri > Cypriniformes > Cyprinidae > Sinocyclocheilus > Sinocyclocheilus anophthalmus. The sequence goes on along the minus strand of JADLZN010005983.1, from coordinate 366,786 downwards.
TCCTGTAATTTCCAAAAACTTATTTGACAGTTTGTGCAAAATTCCAACACATTTATTTTGTGCCCATTTACTGTGCTTGTTCTGCTCTTTTCACTTAAGTGTTTACATGTTTACATTTCAGTCGATAAATTAATAAAAGTCAAGCCCTATAGCAGGGTTCCTCAGATCTTGCCCTGGAGGGCCAATGCGCTGCAGAGTTTAGCTCCAACCCTGATCAAACTCACCTACCTGTGGTTTTCTTATGATCCTGATACCTAAGACACTGATTACCGTCCGGAAGCAGATCTGGGAGGATGACGTACAGGTTTCATCCATAGTCTGTCTGTTTAAATGTCTGCATTTAGCTTCAAGCGGCATCTTTGACAACTGTATTATATAAAAATGATTTCCATTCCGATTCTGACATCCAAAAGCACATCAATTCATTTTACTCATTTCCCTCCACTTGTTCCCAGTGTTTTTCTGCCACCACAATGCGCTGCATGTGCAGCTTGCACGTAACTGTGACGTCTACTCCAAATTGGTCTATAGAGTGTGACGAAATAAGAGGAGAGTATCACAAAGAAATCAAACGAAAGATGGTCACAAATAATGCATGTTAATACCAGGTGGAGATGGTAATGCGTCTGATCGCTTATGATCAGATCGCTGAAAACACATTTCAACTAACTCAACATTATGTTTAACACTATACTGTGATTAATGATATAGAGTATCCTAAATATCATCCACTATGTGAATTGTCACATTTTGTACCATAACATATTGTGGCACAATGTATTGTTACATCACAACAAATGACTACATTCAAAAGTAAAGTGATTAAACTGACTTTTACGTAATGGTCTTGAGCAGGAATTGTGAGTAGCAGACAGGCAAAGGATCAAGAGGAGTAACTAAAGCATGAAGCATCACACACCTGAACTGTATGGCTGTTATGCCTCTTTTGCTTCTAATTTCTTTTCTTTTTACACTATTTTATGTATTCTTTCTTTAGAGTCTTGCTGAGCTGTCATCACTGCAGGGTCTAGAGGAGGACCATACCTTCCAGAAAGAAGTAGCACTCAAGACACTGGTCTACAAAGCTTACAGGCGAGTTAGTCTTGATGACTGCTTATGTATGGCCCTGATTCCACGTGGTATGATGTGTTTTTGGTTATCCAATCACAAGTGGTCAGTGCTAAATTCTGGTGGAAAAAGGGCTAAAACGTTTTGTGATCACATCTTAATACCAGAAACAAGGCAATGTGTGCTTGCTTACATGTTCTATCAGTCCTCTGTTAAAGTAGAAAAATGAGGAATACTTTTTAAATATTTTGTGTCCTTTGGACAGGTGTTTCTATATAGCTCAGTCCTATGTTCTGGTGAAGAAATGGAGTGAAGCTCTGGTTCTGTATGAAAGGGTTCTGAAATATACAAGAGAGGTCCAGTCCAAAGCCAAGAGCTTCAATAACAGCCTTAAGGTACCAAACACTACACATTACTTCCCTTACAAAATTGTGATGGCACCAAATCTAAAAATATTATTAAAAGTGTATTATAGATTTTGTTAGCATGTTGAATTGTGTATAGATAATTTTTGGTCATCATTTTGCCATGGTGGTGCCTTTTACATTTACATTTAGTCATTTAGCAGATGCTTTTATCCAAAGCGACTTACAAATGAGGACAATAAAAGAAGTCAAAACTAACAAAAGAGCAACAATATTTAAGTGCAAATGACAAGTCTCGGTTAGCCTAATGCGGTACACGTAGCAAGGTGTGTGGTGTGTGTTTATGTATTTATGTATGTGTGTGTGTGTGTATATATAGATATATATATATATATATACACACACACACACACACAAAAACAAAGAAAAACAAGTAGATAGAATGAAAAAAATAGAAAGCTAGTGTTTTTTTTTTTTTATAAAAAGATAAATATAAAGTAGAATAAATAAAATAGAATAGAAAGTGCTAGAGATAGAGGGTCAAATAAAGAAGAGATGTGTTTTTAGTCGTTTCTTGAAGAAGGCTAAGGACTCAGCTGCTCGTATTGAGTTGGGCAGAGCATTCCACCAGGAGGAAACAGTTAATGAAAAAATGTCAGTGAAAGTGAGTTTTGTGCCTCTAATACGCCGTTCACTTGCAGAACACACGCTTCTAGAGGGCACATAACTCCTGAAGTAATGAATTTAGGTAAAGGGTGCAGAGCCAGTGGTGGTTTTGTAAGCAAACATTAATGCCTTGAATTTAATGCGAGCAGCTATTGGTAGCCAGTGCAAACTGGTGAACAGAGGTGTGCTTTCTTTTCGGCTCATTAAAGATTAAATTTGCAGCGCATTTTGACCCTAAAATCATACCATTGAAATTACCAGTTGATTTAAATACGCTAGCAATGAGTGTAATCTGCCATTACTTTTATCTAATAAAGGAAAAATCCTGCAATTTTCTGGTGTTATTGTACGATTGATTTGGGCATTTTATCAAACTTCTCAACACATATCCTGACACAAGATTGCTTTTAATCAGTACACAAATCATAAAAAACTAATTTAATAAGATTATATTTGTAGTTTCGAAGTTTCACTTTCAGCTATGTAGTTCTTCTAGTTGAAATAGATATATGCAATTAGATTAGATTATTTAAACCTTATTGTCCCAAAGGAAATTTGTATTGGACACATACAATACGATATCTGCTATTTAAATACAATTAACATACTACGTACATATAATACATACAGCAACCCATCACTACCCTAACCACAATATACAGTGAATACATAAACTACAATAAAACAACTAAACTGTACACTACCCATCATGCAACACCTATAATTCAATGAGTTCCACTACATAAACATTTTGACACTCAGTTTAGCCCTCATACTGATCCTTTTGCGCCTTTCGCTTAGGTCTTCCTGCATGTCAGGACTGATTGCTGAGGTCAGTGCTGACAGTACGCTCCCTCCAGCTGCAGCCATCTAGCGGGGTGTGCATGCCGCAACGTTTTCCATTGCACAAGGATCCATCATTCTACATTATCTTTGCAGGCCAAAATGGAAATTCTGTCATTAATTTACTCACCCTCATGTCATTCCAAAACCGTAAGACCTTTGTTCATCTTCGGAGCACAAATTAAGATATTTTTGATGAAATCAGAGATCCGAGTGGTTCACAAAAATAATGTTTCTCTTTATTCAAGAATTGTTTAATAAAGTCTTTATTTTTGTTTTCTTCGCGCACAAAAAGTACTCCCCATAGCTTCTTAAAATTACGGTTGAACTACTGATGTTGCGTGGATTATTTTAACGATGTCCTTACTATGTTTCTGGGACTTGAACGTGGTAGTTCCCTTGCTGTCTATGCAGGGCCAGAAAGCTCTCGGATTTTATCAAAAATATCTTTATTTGTGTTCCGAATATGAACGAAGGTCTTACGGTTTTGGAACGAGATGAGGGTGAGTAATTAAAGACAGAATTTTCCTTTTTTGGTGAACTATCCCTTTAAATGAAGCCCAAAATCTTGTTGACCTGCCCGCCCTCATACACAGACACATTTGCCATAGGTTTTGAAAGCTTTGTTAGCTGCAACTGACTGTGACATTGTATTTGTGTTTTAGACACAGAGGATGTTGCTGAGGTGCCCCCACAGCAGCAGATTAAAGACACCACGGTAAGAAAGGACAAATGGAAACTTCACTGAATATTTCCAAATATTTTCCACGAGTTTACCATTATTAGCGTTATTAGTTTGCCCCAGATTAACTTAAAAAAAAACAATGTTACAGTGGGGAAAAAAAAGTATTTAGTCACCACCAATTGTGCAAGTTCTCCCACTAAAAAAGATGAGAGAGACCTGTAATTTTCATCATAGGTATTCCTCAACTATGAGAGACAAAATGAGAAAATCAGAAAATCACATTGTAGGATTTTAAAGAATTTATTTGCAAATTATGGTGGAAAATAAGTATTTGGTTAATAACAAAATTTCATCTCAATACTTGTTATATACCCTTTGTTGGCAATGACAGAGGTCAAACGTTTTCTGTAAGTCTTCACAAGGTTTTCACACATTGTTGCTGGTATTTTGGCCCATTCCTATATGCAGATCTCCTCTAGAGCAGTAATTTTTTTGGGGCTGTCGCTGGGCAACACGGATGTTCAACTCCCTCCAAAGATTTTCTATGGGGTTGAGATCTGGAAACTGGCTAGGCCACTCCAGGACCTTGACATGCTTCTTACGAAGCCACTCCTTCGTTGCGCGGGTGGTGTGTTTGGGATCATTGTCATGTTGAAAGACCCAGCCATGTTTCATCTTCTATGCCCTTGCTGATGGAAGGAGGTTTCACTCAAAATCTCACGATACATGCCCCATTCATTCTTTCGTTTACACGGATGTGTCGTCCTGGTCCCTTTGCAGAAAAAACAGCCCCAAAGCATGATGTTTAAACCCCCATGCTTCACAGTAGGTATGGAGTAGCTTTGGATGCAACTCAGCATTCGTTCTCCTCCAAACACGACAGGTTGAGTTTTTACCAAAAAGTTATATTTTGGTTTCTTCTGACCATATGACATTCTCCCAATCTTTTTCTGGATCATCCAAATGCTCTCTAGCACACTTCAGATGGGCCTGGACATGTACTGGCTTCAGACGGGGACACGTCTGTCACTGCAGGATTTGAGTACCTGGCGGCACAGTGTGTTACTGATGGCAGCCTTTGTTACTTTGGTCCCAGCTCACTGCAGGTCATTCACTAGGTCACCCCGTGTGGTTCTGGGATTTTTGCTCACAGTTCTTGTGATAATTTTGTCCCCACGGGGTGAGATCTTGTGTGGATCCCCAGATCGAGGGAGATTATCAGTGTCTTGTATGTCTTCCATTTTCTAATAATTGCTCCCACAGTTGATTTCTTCACACCAAACTGCTTACCTATTGCAGATTCAGTCGTCCCAGCCTGGTGCAGGTCTACAATTTTTTTTCTGGTGTCCTTTGACAGCTCTTTGGTCTTGGCCATGGTGGAGTTTGGGAGTGTGACTGTTTGAGGTTGTGGACAGGTGTCTTTTATACTGATATCGAGTTCAAACAGATGCCATTAATACATGTAACCAGTGGAGGACAGAGGAGCCTTTAGCCTTTAGAAGTTACAGGTCTGTGAGAGCCAGTAATCTTGCTTGTTTGTAGGTGACCAATACTTATTTTACCGAGGAATTTACAAATAAATTCTTTAAAAATCATACAATGTGATTTTCTTGATTTTTTTTCCTCATTTTGTCTCTCTTAGTTGAGGTATACCTATGTTGAAAATTTCAGGCCTCTCTCATCTTTTTAAGTGGAGAACTTGCACAATTGGTGGCTGACTAAATACTTTTTTGCCCCACTGTATATATACGATATTACAATGTTTTGCAATTAACTTTTAAAAAAACATTTGCTGATTGTTATTCACAAGCTCAAGGTCATGTCTAGTTTACAGTTTTAGACAATACATGCAGACATTTAACTGCTCTTCAGATACTCATACACAGAAGTGTTTAGAAAAAGGAGGAGGAGGAGAACAGTGGAATGTTGCGTGGCAGATTGCTTTGTATGTTTTACAGCTTCATGGTGGTGCTTCAACTCTGGGTTATTAAAAGGGATAGTTCTCTCAAAAATGAAAATTGTCGTTGTTTACCTTTTTTGTTTGTTTCAAACCTGTGTATTTGAAGAACTCTCAAGCACCAAAGAGTACCAGCACACCAAAAAAGCTCCATTAAAGAGCCATGTAAAGATTCTACAAAATTCTCTACTTTCGTGTTCCATGGGTGAAATAGCAGCATAGGGGTTTGAAATGAAGGCATAGACATAATTTGTGGGTGGGACATGTATCCACTTTTCTAAAGCCATTGAAATATAGCTTGCAGAAGGCATGTTCAACACAGAAAAAAGCAACTCCAATCTGTTATCCTTCATAATTTATTCATCCATTTTCCAAACTGCTTGTCCTATGTAGGGATGCTGGAGCCTATCCCAGCATCTCAGAAACAACCTGGATGGATGGCCGGTCCATCACAGGCCTAACACATACATACAGACATACACATTCTCTCTTGCACCCTATGGGCAATTAACTGTCTCCACTTGTAATTACTTCATAAAAAAATTAAATACATTTGAATTTATAAAAAAATTTACACACCCTGAAACAGAATGCTTTAAATTTATCATGCATTTTGCTTAAGTACAGTTTTATACAAATGTTTGGGCACCTCTCTTAGGCTACGTAATAATTTGCTCTGTCTTTATATGGTCATAGTGATATGCCTTTCAGTTTCTAGCGAAAGCTGGATAGTGTAATGTTTTTCAGAGAGAAATTCTTGGTGTAGCAGAATTGAGTTATAAAATATACTGTGCAAAAGTTTGGGCATCCTTTTAATTTGAGTTTATTTGAATACCTGCAGTCACTTGAATGCCGATTGAATTGCAACACAGCATTGATTGATTGACCAATGAACCTTACGCTCAAACCCGGGTGCAACCAATCAGCAAGGATATTTCAGTTGCTAGTTGTGCTTCTCTTTGATTCTTTACTGGAAAGTAGCAACATGGGAACCTCAAAAGAACTTCCTAATGGCCTAAAAACTAGGATAATTTGTAAATATGAATTAAAGGGATACAGAAAATTACAACAAAGTTCTTAAAGGTCCCATATTTTCAAAACTGAAATTTTCTGGCTTTTTTCATGATTACTGAGGTCTAGGTGCTATGTAACTACCATACAAATTTCAAAACTGTCAATCCACAGTCAAATGCACACAGCCTGCATAAAGTAGCTGTGAGTTTTCACAAACCGTTGTGACTTCCGTAAAAAGTTGATGTCAGGACTATTCAGTCACCGCCTTCAGTCACCACCCCTAGCACTGCCCACAGTCCCACTCTCCTTTAGCCAAACACCCAGACAACATGGCGTCCATGCCATTGCTGAGCAACAACAACAACAACATTTGAGAGAAAACCTGTTCAGTAGCGGTCTGGATGTCAGGAAACTCCATCCTTGCCACAGTAGGTCTGTGACGGCGCCGTGACAACCACGTGGTAGTGCCTCTTGACGTCCACACTCTGTAACAGGCATAATACAAAGTTTTGTATACAAGTGTAATAATAGTAACAGTTGCAAATAGTTTTATTTAGACTATAAGTCTGTTAGTTCACAAATTACCTCATATGCCATACACAGCGTTTGATCCTTTAGATTGGCAGGGTTGAGCGCAGGAAAATACAGTACAGAATACAGAAACCAAATTCTACATCGCCAATCTGGAATAATTTCCATTCATGTCACCCATCTGCATTTGTACAAGTGTCTTCAAGTTCACGTGATCGCAAACGCTCGGCTGGTCAGGTTTGTATTTACTGCATTAGGTGTTTGGAGGGGGGAAAAAAATTATTACCATTCTGAAACATCCTGTTGTAAGCGGATTTGAGGAGGTGGTTGGTTCTCTCTTGTCGTCGCCGATTTGGGGTCTGAGTTCGGCTCAAACATGTAAGGGCGGACAACATTTCTCTCAGCAGTGACCACTCAACAAACCCTTTTCTGCATTCTGCCAACAAGCAGAACTGTTTGAGATATGCAAAGGTTCATCTGGACGAACCAGAAGTATTTTGGAATAATGTGCTGTGAACAGATGAAACTAAGAGTAATTTGGTCACAACCAGAAGCATTTTGGGTCACATGGATTCCATCCAGTATCAGCAGATTCTTAAGAACAGTGTTCAAGAATCAGTCAAGAGGTTGAATTTACACCAGGGTTGGTTGTTTTAGCAGAACAATGATCCAAACCATTGTTCCAAATCTACCATGGAATTCATGCACAGACACAGATCAAACTTTCTAGAATGGTCATCCCACTCCCCAGACTTGAACATCATTGAAAATCTATGGATTGATTTGAAGTGGGCTGTCCACACTTGGCAGCCATCAAACCTGACTGATCTGGAGACATTTTGCAAGGAAGAATGGTCCAAAATACCTACAGTCAGAATTCAGTGACATATCAGTGGCTATAAAAAGAGTCCACATGCTGTTATTTTAGCAAAATTAGGTTCTACAAAATATTGATTATTACATTGGGTGCCCAAATTATTGCACCTGTCTGTATTTATGATTTACATTGCACTGTCTTTTGATTAAATAAATGCTATTTCAGAACTGAAATGTTGCTGTTTCCATAAGGTATACATTATATCCAAATGTAGTTGCTTCGAAAGCCCAGGAAATTATAAATTAAAATTATAATTATGAGTTAAGCACACAAATGACATGAAATCCAGAAGTTAAACCTATACTTATATTTCTGTTTAGAGCTTAAATTCAGATAGTGTAGAAATAGAAATATAAGTAATGGGTATGCACTTTTCCCATGACATTTTACATTTGAATGATTTAAAGGAATAGTTCACCCAAAAATGACAAACTTTTGCATTAACCTGCTCACCAAATTAAACAAAAAATTGTAATGATAAAATTCTCCAAATCTGTTCGGATGAAGAAACAAACTCAACTTTATGTATGATGGCCTGGGGTAAGCATATTTGGGTTTTTTTGTGAACTATTCCTTTAATGACAGCAAGGATTATTATAGCCTATATTTCTCTGTTTCTAGTGATCTTTTCAGAGTAGCCCTTCTTGGAAGTCAGCATGCAATGTATTTGGTTTCCATGAACACTTCACAAATGAACAAACATGCAAAGGGTGGGGAGTGTGTTGAGTTTTGTGAATGATGGCTGTTTGTATTTAAGTTTAAAGCCCATTATGAGCTGGTCTTGTAATAAGAAGGTTGTTTCTGAATTTTAAAGCTTTTTTTCTGTTTTATCTATAGCCTCTGTCTGATCGTTTGGATAATTTCCGACTAGACCCCACCCTCTTGAGCAAGCAGCCCAATCTGGTTCAGTTCCCTCCAGATTTCCAGCCAATTCCATGCAAGCCTCTCTTCTTTGACCTGGCTCTCAACCATGTGGCTTTCCCACCTCTTGATGATAAGGTGGAACAGAAGGGCAAGGGTGGCATCACTGGCTACTTTAGAGGCTTCTTTGGCTTTGGAAGCTAAATCTGGCCCGTTTGGCTGTATTTGAAGTCATCTGAATATAAATATCTCCTCAAGACCAAGAGTTATGGATCATTGCACAGTCAAACCATTTCCCCAAAACATGCCATAATTGGTTTAAGAGGTGTAAGGTGCAGCCTGTTTGGTAGTAAATTCATACTGACTTTTTTTTTGGTTATATAAATTCTGCCAAGTATATTAATCACTGGTAATGCTTCGTGCCTCTACACCCTCTATCATCCAGAGTTTTAGTCTATCTTTATTCGATTAGATTTTTTTTTTTACTTAGATGCCTTTGTTTGCCTAGATCTCAATCTGCCTAGCACATTACAAAAGTGGGCTTATTGTTTCACTGAAGAAGTCTATACTTAACACTGCTGAGGATCTCAAATATTTGTTCCAACTGTGGGCTTTAGTGGTCAATCATTCATGTCAGTCATTATGATGGCAACTCAGTGTTTATTCTATTAGAGGATGTTACAGTCACTTGAACAATCAACTGTGACAGAACACAGGAATTGCCCTCATCATTAACCTGTCTGATGTATAGATAAGGACTAAAGGATATATCATCTGTAATGTACCTTAGAAATATAAACTGGCATAATTTTGTTTACAAATCATGACTTATATTTTAAACTATCATCTTAATTCAAAGCCATAAAGAGGAAGCAAGCGATTTGCTAGTGTATTATTTGTGATTGTTTCCTAATATAATTTGCCATCTTTGGTTCTAAAGATTACCTTGTTCTAACTAATTGCTTTCAACTTGCAGATGAATTTTTGCTAATTTGTCTTTTTTTTTCATTCCTTTTGTCAGTTTTGTGAGCAAATGTTGGTGAGAATTTATTTAATCTTCAATAAACACCATGATGATGATCCTAAAATGGATGTTATAAATGATGAAACTGAATGATTTTTAGTTTGAAGTCTCCTGATTTAACAATAAAAAGTAAACTTTTTTTGGTCATCACTGCATGTACCATGGATTTGAACTGGGTCAGATATTAAAGGTTTGTCTGACTGTGTTTCTATACATGCAAATCAGGTCTGTAAGCATACCAAATGCATGAGTCTAGATTAAACTTTAGTCACTTTCCACCTATATGATTAAGAAGTCTCGAGTAGATCTCTATCACAGCTCTTGACAGCTTTCTGTTGTCATCTGTTCATCTTCATTCCTGACCACATGCACAGCGTTCCAGCCAGGATGCGTTTCGGGCCTGAGGAATGTTACACACAAGGGAGTTTAAACTAAGTTTTTAGTTAGAAGGCTGCTTTCTCCTATTTGGTTGCAGCTTGGATTTTATGATGTTTGGTAATGGGTTAATTGGTTATATATCAAAGCACAGAACATTTAGTTGACATTCCATTGTCAACTAAAAATCCTTTAAATTTTAGTTTAGTTTAGTGAAGGTGAAGTTCAGGAATTTAAGATCTCTATTAGCAAAATGAAGTGTCTGTCAAAAATTGTTTGGTTTCTTTTGTTTGAAGGAGATGGACCGCTAATTAAAAAGCTCAAAATAAAACATCCGTTGTTATATACATGCAAGTACCACACCCCAATGTGAATAACCTCATTCAATCCCAGACTGGGATTAAGTGTTCTGTTGATTTTTTTTTTTTTTTTTGGTCTTTGTAAGTAAAGTATCAAGCTGTATGGACATCACTCATGATTTTCATAGTGTATGAAGACTCTAATGTGGCAGAACACATTCACTTGAATCGGAGAAATACTGATTAGTGGACATGACATGCTTTATGTAATCTTAAATTACATAAAAAAATTACTTCAAACATTTTCCTGTGAATGTATAATTATATATGAAGTTTTTACAACATCCTATTGAGAGGCTACCTATATTAAACTATTTAAGTGAACAGCGCAAAAAAAGAAAGAAAATAAGAGATAAGGTAGATGGGGTGACTTGTAACACCATCAGTTTAACAACTTTGAAAGTAAATACTGGGATGAAATCTACCACCATCAAAAAAATTAAATTATTTTTTTTTTAAATTAGAAGATAAGGTACAAAAAAATGTATGTTAAAGTAATTTGATAACATTTACTCAAAACCCACCCCGAGGAGTGGGGGGTGGATAAATGAACTGGGTTCATTTAAGAAAGGGTGTAGAGAGAAAGAGGGAGTGACTAGGGCAAGACATTAAGCCTGCATCTGTGTCACACCCTACCATGTGACAGTACATGTTAGAAATGTGCGCTACCACTAACTACCACGGCCTTGAGAGAAAGTGACCCAACAACATTCCACACCATGTTACATTCACAGATTCTACACATTTAACAAGCTAACAAGCCTTAAAAAGGACAGTGTCCTGAAAATAATTCATATGAAGTCCTGGTTATATTGAACTACTGTTAATAAAAATAATTCTTCAACATGTCTAACAAAGCTGGGTCAATTTTCATAAAATACTAAATCACTATAATTCAGAGAAGATTACAGTGATTTACTGGTCACAATCTAATTTAGGGCTAATTGATAATGTTGTGACATATTTCTTCCTTTTGTTATAACTTTTAATTAATAACAACTAGGGCTAAAAGATTTTTAAAAAAACAGATGAATGATAAGATGTAAATGGTGTGTGTGTGTGTGCGTGCATGCGTGTGCGTGTGGGTGAAAAAATGGGAAGGTGAAACTGGTCTGCCCGGTCCTACAAAAGGAGGTGGTCTGGGTGTCGCCCAACACCTGTTACTCAGGGCGGAGTGGAGACAGAAGAACAGCTTTACCTCACTGCTGTATGACAGTTCTAGAGAGGCAGAAAGTGTGTACAGAGAAGTTTGTGGAGGTAAAGCATAAACAGAAGTGAGACAGATTCACAAGCACACCAACGGCAGAGAAGGTGAATCTCACCTCACTACAACTTTTAGGATGTTCAAGAAGAAGGAAAACACGATGAAAGATGATTCCAAGATAAGCAAGTGAGTGCTGTTTGTTATTTTATCCTCTAGGCTGTTTTGATTCTGTTCTGTTGGCAGGCAGGTCTGAGATCAGTTTTAGACCGACTTGGGTAACCAGAGCCCAGAGAGTGAAGGTGTGAAGATGGTTAACTCTATATTTTCCTGGTAACATTAGATCTGAAATCTGTAATTGGTTAACCCTTTACAATCAAAAAATTATCTGTAATTTTTCAACAATGTTATTTGCTGGAGCCTACAACAACCAATTTGTGAATATAATTGGTTTCTTGGTCAGTGATATTTTATTCTCATTTTAAAATGTACACCTCCATTCCACTTAGAGCATGTACTGAATTTATTAGCCTAAATAAAAGAAGGAAACTGAAACATTCCAGAAAGGATAACTAGTTCCGTGGACCCTTATGCTGATTGTTTTGGTTATAATATAACCTGCTTTCTAAACACAAGTTGGAATTATTATGGTTTGTTAAAAATACACTACAGTGGTTAAAAATCATTTTCATGGGTGATGAAGAACAGAGACATGAAATAGACAAAATATCTGAAAAAGTATTTCATAATATATTTATTTAACAGTAACAAAATCTGGAACAAAATCATGTGGTTATGGATTTCTGGGCAATACGACATCAAGACGACAGACCACTATTTTCTAAATCTCTAATGCACATTTTAAAATATATATTTATTTTATTTAACCACATCAGTAGTTTATTTGAATTAATGACAATATTAGAATTACAATATGAATTTCGTTCCAAATTGCTCTGCTAAATAGAAACATTTCCTTGTCTTTGAATGATATATAATCAGCATCATCTATTTATTTAGTTAGTTTTCCAAAAATAAATAAATAAAAATAAAACATTTAGGTCAGTGCAGTACAGTATCTACTGCACTGACCTAAATGTTTTATTTTTATCTACTGCACTGGGATCAGGTCAAGAGCTTAATTTGTAACAAAGCAAGCCAGACAAACTGACTGTTGATCATCTGCAAGCATGTTCTTAGATATCAGAATTATTTTATAGAGGTCAGATCTCCCATCTAAACTCACCACTAGTCAAATCTGATTAATGCATGTGTAATGTACATACAACTGAACAGCTAAATAAAGGTGTTGTGTAAACATGCAGTAATCAGGGTCTCCCAATAAAAGCAGATGCATAAACAAAAATGATAGAAACAGTGAAAGGAGTGTCCTGGCTGCCTAAGCTCAGTTCCTGTAAGGGCTGACGTTCTTGTTCCTCCACTAGGCTGCTGGGTGTTGGTCCATTGTTTCAACACGGTAATGCAAACGTGACATTTCAAAGACAAAGACAATATAGTTCTAGTAAAATGTTATAGAAGGCATAAAGAAACAAAGATTGTATAAGTTCTGTAATAGAACAGAAACACAAAAAAAGAGTAGACATTAGAACAGCTCAGAAAAACTATAACTTTTTTTAATAATTGTATGTGCTATGTTTTATGTAATTCAGTGTTTCCCTACTTCAAAATCCCGGAGGCAACCCAGCAGTACACATTTTGGATGTCTCCCTTATCTGATCCTTATCTGACCCATTATGGAATTTTCTGACCTATGAAATGGAACAAAATAACATATGAAATCTTCAGGACTCATCTAAGAGCATCCAACAATGTCAGCAGTGATCTTCTGATGCTGCTGTGTAGAGAGTTTGATCTCATTATCTAAACCAATGTTTGATGTTGACTTTAGAATTTCATGATTTCCCTTATGTGTAATAATTATCCTTTTTCCTACAGTCACTGACTTATATTTTTAGGAAATTAAGATTTGCTACAATATGAGGCCATTGTCGTCCTGTGTGTTGGTTTAGAAGAACCCACAAAAACAATTGATGCTGTATGAACACATGGAGAATTTTTTTTTTTTGTCACAAATAGGTTTCTCTTGATCAGATGTTGTCTGCTCTATACACGTTAACAGGCATGGTCTCTGTCTTAGAAGCTTGTCCAAAAAAGGTGGATGTATGGGCGGGGGAAGAGACGTTGAGAGAACGGGTGTGTGGAGGGTGGTGTGGCATTGTTTGCATTCTTAGATAAGAACAATGATGAAACTCTCTCGACTCGCAAGGCATGATTGGGAAGAGATAAAATTGCAATGTTTTACAATTTTGTCTCTGACAGCGTGGAACTAGTTTTCATTCAGATGAATGTCACACAAAATTTGGTTTCACTAATCTGAGTAAGATATTTTCTTTCATTAAGTAATAAAGCAGCTTAAATGACTGGATATAACCAATATCCACCAACTAGCTAATAAATCGGGTGGTGATTAAATAAACTGGGATAATGACTAATGAGTAATTCCACTGGAAACCCACTGAGGTCCAATTAACAGGTAGGAATATGTTTTTAAAATGCGTTTTTACCCCGTGAGCTCTCAAATTCATTGTTTTTATTTCTTCAGGGAGGAAGAAAAAGACTGAAGGTGACAGAATGATAAAGAACAGAAAAAAGTACATAATTCTAGAGTTTCAAGGCACAGGGATACCCCACCCAGATTCTCAGCCAATTCAGGGATCCTCAATATAAAAAGCTTGCATTCATTAATAATTAACATTCATTAGGAACATTTACATCCTTAATTGATATACTGTTTAACAGATGATTAGTTCATAGTTACAATGTATTTAACTTGTATTATGTCAAGTCACCTTTATTTATAGAGCACTTTATACAATACAGATTGTGTGTCAAAGCAGCTTTGCAGTATTAAACAGGATAATAGTGTGTCGATAATGCAAGAGGACAATAGTAAATAGTCAATTTTTCAGTTAAAGTCAGTTCATCATTGATTCAGTGATGTCATTGTCCAGCTAAGTTCAGTTCTCTTCCAATGGCAATCATGCCAATAATATAGTTCCAGAAATTAAGTGTTATGTAATTTCTCTATGGACCCCCTCACGTATGTGTTGGACCCTTGAGGGTACATGAATCCTTGATTGAAAATCCTGATTCTAATCCTTATCAAGTGAAGTTTCTTAGATCTCCTTGAAACAATGCTACATGCATTCCTTTCATATGCCTGAAACAGTTCTGCTGGCCATACGTTTTTGACATCATGAGCCAAAGAAAAATGTTCTCTGTCATTCTCACTGTTACAGTTTCTCTAATCAAAACCGTACAACTCTTAAAAACTAACAGGCTTCATTTACAGTAAATCCTACTGATAAGTGTGATCATCCTGAGTGATTTGATGCTCTACACATATTTCTTAATGTCTAATGCAACAATTTTTTTCTTAATTTTGCATTTGAGGATCTTTTACACTTTGTCATTCTAACTCTTAATTTTGAACTGCAGATCGCAGGTGAGTAACCTGGCCTTGCTGATTGCACGTATGCAGAAGAATGCAGACACTGTTGAGAAAGATATACTGCGGGCAGAAGAGCTACTACTCATTGTAAGACAACACATTCTATTATGTTTCTATATACACTACCGTTCAAAAGTTTTGGGATCAGAATGATTTTTAACGTTTTTTAAAGGTTTTTTTATTATATAAAAAAATCTAATATTGTTAAATAATTAATACGATTTAATAAATTTTCTATTAATTACCATCAATGTTTATTTTTGTGATGCAAATCTGAATTTTCAGCATAATTACTCCAGTCTTCAGTGTCACATGATCCTTCAGAAATCATTCTAATATGCTGATTTATTATCAGTGCAGTATTTTTTTGTAATCTGTGATACTTTTTTTCAGGATTCTTTGATGAATAAAAAGTTAAAAAGAAGAGCATATATTCAAAATAGAAATATTTTCTAATAATATACACTACAGTTCAAAAGCAAACTTTTATTCTTTTTTTTTTTTTTTTTTTTTTTTTTAAGAAATTAAAACTTTTATTCACCAAGGATGTTAAATTGATAAGTGATAGCAAAAATTCATATTGTTAGAAAAGATTTATATTTTGAATAAATGCTATTCTTTTCAACTTTTTATTCATCAAAGAATCCTGAAAAAGTACAAAAAAAACAGTGAAAAAGTTCAGTTTCCAAAAAAATATTTGGAATTGTTGCCAACATTGCTAATTCTAATATAAATCAGCATATTAGAATGATTTCTTAAGGATCATGTGACACTGAAGACTGGGTTAATGATGCTGAAAATTCAGCTTTTGCATCACAGAAATAAATTACACTTTAAAACATATTCAAATAAAAAAATAGTTATTTTAAACTGTAATAGGTCATTTTGCACGATTCTGTTATAATTACAAGATTATCTGTATTTTTTATAAAATAAATGCAGACTTGATGAGCCCAAGAGCCTCTTTAAAACATTACAAATCTTCTGATCCAAACTTTTGAATGCGGGGATATATATATATTATATATATATATATATATTTGTGGTGTTCCTGTTTAGTTCCTGTTTGTCTTATTTGGTCCTTCCAGTTCCTTTTCCCATTAATAGTATCACCTGTTCCTTGTTATTAGTTATCCTCATCACCTGTCTGCCCTATGATCTGCCCTATTTGAGTTTGAAGACCCGTTCTGTTCTCCCTGGTCTAGAATTGTTCCTGTCAACCTTGCTATGTGTGTTTTTCTGTTTCTTTTTGATTATTAAAATTAGTAAATTCTCCTATAGGTTTCCCTCTGCTCCTCACATCAGCAGTTCGTTACTATATCTATATATATATATATATATCTGTGTGTGTGTTTGTGTTTTAGTAACTGGCATATAATTAACCCTGCCCTTTGCTCAGTATGCCGACAATGAGAAAAATAATAGGAAATTTCAAACATCATAAAAAGGAAAAAAACAATCCGACCCTTTCTTTAGGCCAGGCAGAGGGGCTCCTAAAAGATCTGTTCCTGGATATAGACAAGGCCAAGAAAATGAAACACCCTCAGGCTGGAGAAATAGAGAATGAGTGAGTGACACAAAAGGCATCCTACACACCCTGTTGTTCATGACTTAGTCTGTTGCTCTGTCACATCGAAACTGAGCTAACAGGGTTGCACAGTGTATTTTCTCATCTATATGATATATATCGAAAACTTTAAGTAATTGTAATGATTTCCGCATGCTCCATAATTGATTATTTTTTCCCCCCCACTAATTAGTGTTAGTCGTCTTCATGAGCGTTGGCTTAAAGACTGTACCCTTTACCGAGAGCTGTATGAGCAACTGAATGAGGTTGGACTACAGCCAAGAATTAACTGGGCTCTGGTGCTGAACCAAAAACAGGTCAGAGAAAACATTAATGTGCACACAAAGAAAAAGAGAGAGAAAACACTCACAACTTTAAAATGAACAACCAGTATCCATCTACGCTTAGCTGAGTTGTGTTTGGAATGCCTCTTCAGCAGGTTTCGAAAGTAACTTTAGTGATTTCAATTAGTGAAAATACATGAAGTGGATGATCTCTATATTAAATTAACAAAAGTTAAGCTTATGTCCATGTTTTGTATTATTGTTACAACTGGTATCAGGTTGTAACAACAACACACTTTGAACAGTCAAGATACCAGTTTGAACAGTTTGTATGTAAGCTGTAGATTTTAAAACAGCTTTAATTTATAATCTGAATAAAATAAAGTAAAGTGTGGCAGCACTCCCTCCCTGGTTTCCCATATACACTATTTAATTGCTGCAAAAGTGTGTGTGTGTGTTGTTTAACTAGTATTTCTTAATAATTTGGAATATTACAGAAAGAGGCTAGCAAAGAGGAGTATGGCCCCACTCTGGCTGACCTGAAGAAGCAGATTGCAGCTCATAACATCCTTCATAAGGAGATTGAGTCTTACAACAACCAGCTATGCCCTGGATCAACCAGCTCCCAGGTGAGCTTTAAAAAATCCCAACAAATAGGCACTTTTTTGTATGTGTGTTACAAAACACTTGTATTTCTCATGATCAGCTTTTGCTGTCATCAATAACACACCACATGTCATTCTAATGCTTCAATTCTAAATCTTCAAAACACAACTGAAGATACTCATAATGAAACCTGAGACATTTCTGTTCACAAAACCAAAACTTTGATGCTTCAAAAAGTTCATGAAGACATCGTAAAAGTAATACATATGAACAAAGCGGTTTAATCCAAACCTTCTAGAAGAGACACTTAATGGTCCAGTTTCACAGACGGGGCTTAGCTTAAACCAGGACTAGGCCTTAGTTAAATTAAGATATTTAAGCAGCTTTTATAAAAATGCCTTAGAAGAAAACATTACTGGTGTGCATCTTGAGACAGCAAAAGGTCATTGACATATTTTAAGATATGTCAGTGCAAGATATTTTTAATTGAGACTGCTCAAACATGCATTTTAGTCTAGGACTAGCCTTAAGTCTTGTCAGTGAAACCTGGGCTATATGATTTATAAGATTGAGTTGTATGATGAACAGATTTATTTTAGGCTTTCACCGACATATTGACATTGATTAACGCACCCTTCTAAGCATCAACATTTTGGTTTTGTTGATGTTCAATGGTGGGACTTATTTTCATTATAATCTCTCAGATTTAATTAAAATATTCTTCATTTGTGTTTGGAAGATGAACATGTCTTATGAGAAAAACATGAGAGTGAGTAATTGATGAGAAAATTTACATTTTTAGGTTAACTAACCCTTTTCCCCCCCCCCACAAAACTTAAAATCCCCCATGTCATTCCAGGAGGAATATGATGCCATTAAGAAGCAATATTCTAACCTACTGGTAAGAAAACAGTTACATCACTGATAAATGGATTATTTTTGAAGTCGACTTGTCATGCCTCTTTAAAATGTAAGAGATACTGTCAGTGACAGGAACGTACAGTGAGTTTTAATTAGAACAGAAAGAGAAGGAAAAAAAAACTAATTTAGCATTTTCAATGTTTCACAGGATAACTCAAAATGGAGACGTCACTATCTCAACAGCCTGTATGACTACATGCAAGACTGCGAGAAGGAGGTGGGATACATGAGGGAGGAGCAGAACAAGATCCTTAAACAGGACTGGAGTGATCAGATGGTTGACCATGCTGATATCCGCAGACAGTACGAGGTGAGCTGGTTTTGAACTGATCACATGATCTGTACATTGAAGCGGACTAAAGGACATACAGTATATAGAACAACGTTTCTCAAAATAGGGTGCTTGGGCTTCATCTTAACAGTCAGGGGAGCTGGAAGAAAATTACTCAAAAACAAAAGTACATATATATATAATATATATATATATATTTGCTTCAGACTCTTTGTATGAATAGATAATTCGGTATAAATTACTAATATGAAATATATATCTATTAATATATAATTATATTATTAGTTAATATTTGTGGCGGCATGTGGTGCAGCTTGTGTCTGTTTTCCCCTATGCCTACCATTTTGGGGTGTCAACCATTTTGAATTATGTACAGTCATGGCCAAAAATTTTGTCAGTGACAAATTTTGTTTGGCAAAATTTGCTGCTTCAGTATTTGTAGATCATTTTCACCACATGTTTCTATGGTATACTGAAAAACAATTAAGCATATAAGTTTTAAAGGCTTTTATTGGCAAAAAAAATATATGATGAGTCAATATTTACAGTGTTGACCCTTGTTCTTCATAACCTCTGCAGTTCGCTCTGGCATGCTGGATATTAGCTTCTGTGCCAAGTCCTGACTGATGGTGATCCATTCTTGTCTTATTAGTTCTCGGATTTGATCACAATTTGTGGGCTTCTGCTTTTCCACTCGCCTTTTGAGGACTGACCACATGTTCTCTATGGGATTGAGATCCGGGGAGTTGCCTGGCCACGGATCCAAAATTTCAATGTAATGATATCTGAGTCACTTCTTTATCACTCTTGCTTTGTGGCATGGTGCTCCATCATGCTGAAAGATGCATGGATCATCACCAAATTGATCATGGATCGTTGGAAGAAGTTGCCTTTGCAGGACGTTTTGATACCATTCTTTCTTCATGCCAGTGTTTTTGGGCAGATTTATGAGAGAGCCCACTCAGTTGGTTGAAAAGCAACCCCACACATGGATGGTCTCAGGATGTCCCAAACAGTCGGAAGGGAGCTTCATCTAGAATAACTTTGCACCAGTCTTCTGCTGTCCAATCCTTGAACTTCCTGCAGAATTTCAGTCTGTCCTTGACGTTTTTCTTGGAGAGAAGTGGCTTCTTTGCTGCCCTTCTTGACTTCCTCACTGTGCATGCAGATGCTCTCACACCAACCTGCTGCCAATCCTAAGCAAGCTCTGCACTGCTGGTGACACGATTGATTCCGTAGCTCACTCCTCAGGAGGAGACTGTCCTGGCACTTGCTGGACACTCTGGGACGTCCAGAAGGCTTCTTCACTGCAGTCGAACCTCTCTCCTTGAAGTTCTTGATGATCCGGCAGGGGCGTAATTTCCACTGGGGACAGGGGGACATGTCCCCCCCACTTTTCAAATTCACGTTTGTGTCCCCCCCACTTTCAAATTCGTTTGTTATGATTTTTTTAACCGCACGCCATCATCGCCACAGAGGAGCAGGACCGAGCAGGGCACAGACGCGTGCGTCCGCGTCCAGCCTGCACACTCTAAAAATAGCTCACTGAAAGTTCTAATGAGAAGCAGCAACATGGATGAAAAGAAAGAAGATGTGAGTTGGTTGATTCAGTCAATTATCTCAGGTCAGAATAATCATATTTTCTGTCTACACCTGTTAATGTTAGCCTACGTTGACTGAGCTAACTTTAACATACACTGTTGCTAGGTAACAGACTGTTGTTAGCTAAATATTTAACGTAGAACAGTGGTTCTCAAACTTGGGTACGTGAGGCGACAGTGGTGGTACGTGAACAAAATGCTGAGTTTTGTGTGTTTCGTGAACGAATCGTTCGCGAAAGTCATTGATTCAATGATTCATTTATATATACAGCCACTTGCTTAGTTACTGAATGAACAAATGACTCGATAACTCACGCATTAAGACAGTGACTTACCGCCACCTACTGGCGCTTTTAGTATTTAAAAGAATCACTTTTCACTTTTTTATCATCATTGCATATTAATCTATTGAACTTTTTTTTTTTTAAACATTAATATTCTATTTATAAAGATAAAAAAATGCATTGGAAAGTCAATTTAGGGGCAAATATTGTCCTTTAATGGAAAAGTTGCAGTCTAAGTGGAAGAGGGGGTACGCAGAAATGCCTCCGGGTCTGGGATCCACTGATGTAGAACATTCTGTCCTGTGCAACAAGTGATTTATTTTATATTTCCAGGTACAGCAGTTAGTTTGAAATAAAAGTTTAACAGTGGAAATTGACATTATTTAAACATTATTCAAAACATTAATGGTGAAAGTTTTCGACTTTATAAAATGATTCTCTCAAGTCTTGGCGATCGGCCCCTATTAAACAATAAAGAAAGTAAGACATTTTTCTTATACATAGTTTAGTAGCCTACTATTCTTTTTGCCAGAATTGATCATTAATCAACTTAATTATTTCCTGGATTTTGTATCACCATAGTCCATAAATATATGTACATGCAGGAAATGGGAATCAAATCGAAAAAAATGTTCCCCCATTTTGTATCCCCACTCCCCCCACCCCCCCCCACTTCTCAACCAAAGTTACACCCTTGGGATCCGGTAAATGGTTTCTTTCAGGCACAATATTCTTTGTAGCAATTTCCCTTGCATGTGAGGCCATTTTGTGCAAAGTGATATGGCTGCACGTTTTCTTTGAGTTAACCAGTGCTAACAAGAACACCATGTTTGAAGTCGCTTCTTCCCCCCATCCTTTTAAGGCATCAGTCTGCTCTTACAATCTAATAGTATGTAGTGGATTCCCCTGACTAGTAAGCATCAACCTTTCACATGTGCGCTGAATTATTAGTAATTATGTTATCGTCATTTTTTTTTGTGAAAAGTTAATTTTTTTTGGCCAATGACGCTTTTAGCAATTATTTAAAATGCATCTGATCACTCTACACAATCTAGAAACAATGTGAATGAACACCACAACAGCTTTAAGCAGCAAACTTTGCAAAATACAAAATTTATGTCACTGCCAAAACTTTTGGCCATGACTGTAGTAAAATGCTGTATTTCTAAACACATTAGCGAAGGGGTTGGTAACCTAAAATTGGCATATGGAGGGTAATTGCTGACATGAGCAAAATCGAGAGAGGTATATGTATTAAAGATAAAGTACATCTCTTCTGCATTTGCATACAAATAAAATTTTTTTTTAGGTAATCATTCCTCAGTCACACAACCTGTTTTAAGTTAGGAGCTACAAATACTATTAAAATATGAGAATTAAGATGCGCAAGTCAATGGAAGAGTGCAGCTCTGACAAACCATTAGTACTGCCACGACCCATATGAGCCACTGACAGCACGAGATCAAGCCAGCAGTGCCATGCTTTAAGTATCACACAAATTTTTGCTTCAGTCACACTGCACAATTGAATGGATGACAGTTTAAAGTTTTTGCTGTATTTGTTGCTCTTAGCTTTTGACACTTAATGTTTTGTAATTACTTTTGTACTCTTATCCTCATTGGTTCCTCTTGACAAGGAGATTCCAATGCAATCTTTGTAATCTCTTTGTGGGCCTTGGGTTTAGCAATAAGATGCTGCTAAGAAAATCCCACTGAAACAGCAGATTAAAGGTGGAAATGATTTAACTTGTGTGCGTATATAATATTATTATTATATGAATATATATATATATTATATAAAGAATCCATCTCAGAAACCTGCAAAATTAACAGGGATGTGTAGACCTTTTAGAGGCACTTTTTGTAGGCACTGAGAGTGAGATTGCAAAGATAACAGAAAATGCAGCAAAACCAATGTCCTTTATTTGCAATGCTTTGCAATGTGTGGTCCACAAACAATTTGAATGTATGAAAGGGCTTAAAAAAATGTAAGAAACCTTGATGACAATGGGGTTGGAATTTACCATTTTTTCTCCAAAAGCTTTTTTTTGTTTTTTGATAAACGTCTAACATTAGTACAGCAATGAGAATAAACAAGATCATTATGCAAGCAATAACGGATGGTTTTGCTCATTTTTTGGTTAACTACAAAAGTGGCAACAGCACATTTGAAAGAAAACGTTATATTAGACATCTTGTCACTTGTCTTTTGCAGAACTTCAAGAATAACAGTCTCCTGTCCCACGAAAGTGAGGTCAACAAATTACAGGACGATGGAGACCGACTGATTGAGTTGAAACATCCTGCTGCTAGCACTGTTCTGGTAGCTTTATTATGTGACACTTTAGTCAGTGAGCTAACTCCAGCCATATTGACTGTGATATTGGATTTGTAGTTTTATTCTTTTAACAAATGATTGGCATGGCAAATTTGAGTTGACCAATTACAATTAATTAAATGATGTGTTCAATAATTAAATATTGTATTTAGTATGCCACAACATTAGCATAATCAAAGCTGAGCTCTGATGTACTATTTGTGTGTCTAGGCCCAGAGAGACACTATGAGGAATGAATGGCAGAAGTTTCTGAATCTTTGCATCTGTCAGGAAACACATCTGGACAATATGGAGGAGTACAAAAGGGTAGGCACTGCAAATGGACGGAACCATTATTTTTGTTAAACATTTTGTTATAAAGATTTTGTTAATTTGTAAAGTATAATTAAGTTTGCGTTCTTCTCAACAGTACCAACTGGATGCAGATACCTTGTCTGAGTCTTTATCTAAGCTTGGGTCCACTGTTGATACCAAAGCACTCAATGGCAAAACCAGCTCTGAAATTCAGATGCAGCTTGAGGTGAAATCACATTTTAAACTATTAAATACATAATATAATATATACACATACATACATACAGTGCATGTCAAGTTTCTGTCCAGTACCAAGCCACTGTATATAAAAATGAATACAACTCTGTATGTGTCAATATTGTGTATTCTGTGTGTCTGCAGGCTGAGGAAAGGCCTCTACAGCGCAACGAGCAGCTATTGGCTGACCTGAGAAAGCGAAGCACCTCTATCACACCACTAAAGCTTCGTCGCACTCCTCCAAGCAAAACTACCACGGTTGAGTCTCTGTGTGACTGGAAAACTCCCAAGGTTAGAATCTCTAGAAAAAAATGTATATTAAATATTTTTTTAATACATGTAGCATGAAAAGCGTTGGTTACTAATTTTTTATATTCTTCTATTAATTTGTTAATCAATGGAATTATTCTCAGGCTTCATTGAACAGAGGAGAGCTGTTTAATCTGAAGTCCAACACAGACAGTGACAACTGGGAGGTTCAGTCCAATGATGGGACAATCAAAAAATTTCCTGGAGTTTGCTTTCTGATTCCTCCACCTGATCCTGATGCTATCAAGAGAGTTGATCTGTAAGAATAAAAACACTTTTCAACACTCAGAAGAAGGGCTGGGCATATCTCAAATATGATCTCAATATTCTTCCAAATCTTCAAATTTCTCAATATTTTTTATATTTGCTCTAGTATAATTAAAAAGGTGATTTTTTTTGTGCTGTTGTTTCTAAGCACATTCAAAATGTTTAGTGCAAAGACAGTTAAAAGTGCATTCTGACAGCTTCTTTATAGCAATGTAAATTTACATACTACATTTTAAACTGTGCAACTGAGGAAAATTATGAAAGTGTTTCACAAGTTTTTAGTAAGGAACAAGTCTATCAACGGTTTCAGATGGGGAACTACCGGTAGTTGCTGGAACACATAGGCACTTGACTAATTTGAAGGAGTGAAATTGCCTATTGGTGCCATCTTTAGCACATTAATATTATTTTAACAATTTTTGATATTTACAGTATATTCATTATATTATATCAATATATTATATTGATTCGATTATCGCGATAATAGCCCTAATATTCTAATATTTGATCAGATCCACTCCAAAGACATTGAAAAGTTTGTTGTGAATCCTTGGGGTATGCTAATGGCTAATGAGTAAAGTCTTCAGAGACCAAAAATAACTAACAATAATTTGTGCTTGTATGAGCAGGCTGGGCAAAGAGTTGGAAGATCTAAAGAAAAGGCGGGCTGCTTTGAGAACTTCACTGAACAATCAACCATCAAAGGCCTCCGTTTCACAGGCTCCAGGTAATTTAAGAACTCATTAAGGCCTGTCTACACCAAATTGTTCAGTGCTGTGAAGATTTTGAATAAAACCAATGGATGCAACCAAAGCTATTTACCCTGAAATGTATACGTAGATGCCTCACTAGCGACTGTTTCTATGGCCCGGTATACGTAAGCCATCCGTTGGAAGGGTCAACTTGATGTCATTCACCATAATAATCGATGTATATTCGAAGATGCCACAATCCTTAGCCATCTATGGTTCCGCCCCTCTCTCGCATTCTCACCTGTGAAAGGTTATCCCGTTTCTGCAGGAATTTTTTACAACCATCGGCGGTACAGGATTGTGCCATTTTTGAATATTCTACTTGCTTGGAGCTGCTGAATGAGGAATCTACCTATACATATCTATGATTCACACCAGATGAAAATACTCACCTAGCAACACACTTTATTTTTTATTTTTTTTGGGAGAGTTTGCAGATGCACCTTTCTGAGCATTTGTTTGGCGCTAATACACCACATGCATCCACATTGGAGCACAAGCCTGAAAATTACTCTAAATTAATTAAAAAAAAAAAAAGTAACAACCACAGCATTAACCCCTGATTAGTAGGTAGTTTGCATAAACACTTTTGCCTTGTGTGAGACACAAAATGTATCCTCATTTCTATTGTCTTCATTCTGTACATATTTACATTACTGGAATCATTCTGGTATGTCAACATACATTCACTGCAGTTTTTATATTTACATTTTATTTTTGCAATAAATTCCTTTTTCTTAACAGAATTAAAATAATAGTACTAGTACAGTGTAGTCAATTAATTTATTTTAGTTAAATGTTATGTCTTATTTTTGTATTTTAATTGAATTATTGAAATCATTGAAATAATTGCTGAAATGCTAGATTGGGTTCCAAATTACGTACTATATGCTATGTACTTATACAACACACTCTGCCATCTAGTTTATGAATTTTAAATGGCCCTTCCCCTTCTGCTATGTAAAAACGGCTGCAACCGTTGAGTGCGTGAGTGTCCAACATCCCACACTTAATTTTTTCGTTAAGTACATTATCTAGATACCTGAAGTGTACTTAGTTTTTGATGAAATTATAAGTGTGAACACATTACTCAATGTATACTACAAAATGATTTATTGTAGAATAGTGCACAAGTGTGCAAACGGGAATGCACCATGAGAGTTGAACTAGTTTCTCCTACATTCATTTGTATTTCTTTCAGCCTGATGCTTATTGGTTTAACTTTTTGTGTGAAAGGACCATTTGTTTCGCTTTTTTGTATCATGTTTAGTGTGAAAGGGACTTTACACCAGGCAGTTACCTAGGTGTAGGTTTCCCATACAACGACATAACTTGCTAAATTACCACAATATGATGCATCATTGGAGAAATAAACTAGCTAGTCATGACTGGTTCCTGAAACCAGAGCAAACTTTGTTCCTGAAACCAGAGCAAACATATCCATCATTCAAACCACATTGGTTCAACTATGTAGAACTGCCATTAATGATGTCACACAGGTGCTGGAGTAATAACTTATGTTAATTAATCAAGTTGAAATGTCAGATCATTGCTGTAAATAATGAAGATGGCAACTGAGGACTACTTAGTTATTTTGTTCTCTGTTGTTTTGCTTTGATTTCAGATGTTTGATTCAATCATGTGTTTGCTCTTACGCTATACTCAGAGATCTAGATCACACTTTCATTCTTTTGACAAACTAAAAGAAGTACAACAAAATGTGTGTGTGTATGTGTGTATATATGTATGTTATAGATTGTACTACATGGTAGTTTAATTTTGTTCAAAAGCATGATCTATTTAGGTCACACTAACAGGAAAATATGCTTCTAATCACATGTTGAGAGCTGTAGTTCCAACCACAACTTTGCGAGGCTGTTTGCAAATGTTTGATGGAAACACAAACCAGTTCTGATGATGTAAAATATGGCAAAATAAATAAATAAAATACAATAAAAAACTCATATTTGAATTTGCTCACCAAAAAAGAACTATTAAAAGTGTGTTTTTCTTGTTAGGGTAAGATCACCTAGTTATAAATTCTGGTTATTTTGAAAATACACAGAAGCCCATTAGGAAGATGTGATCACAGAGAGTACTGTGGTGCTCATAAAACAAGTAGGAAGTGCTTGTCACAAATAAATATTGAACTTACCTTTAAGATAATAAATAATATTGTCATATATATATATTTTTGTCATATTTTTGTAGTTCCTGCTCCAAGAGCTGAGGAGAACTCCAAAGCTGTAGAACTAGATAGCCGCCTAAACCAAATGGATAAAGATCTAGCTGAAGTTGAGATGGACACTCTGCGCAGCCTAAGAGCCCCACTGAACCGCACTGACCCTGCCACAGACCTCGCTAAACGTCTGACGGCGCAAGAGGTGAGACATGCTTTAGATATCTAACTAGAGGTAATCTGCCTTGGCTCTAGGTTTATACTGTCACATAAAACAAAGTGTTACTGACTGTTGATAACTGAATGATGTTGGTTAAAAATTATGGTATGTGATAAAACCGATATAAGGTTGATTTTATGGCTGTCAACCACCATAATCTCTAAAGCAGTGGTTCTCAACCCTGTTCAATCAAACACATCTGATTCAGGTCATCAGCTCATGACTAGAGACTCCAAGACTTGAAATGGAAGTGTCCGACAAAGCAGACATTCAAAATGTGCAGTGTTGGGGGGGCCTCAGGAACAGAGTTGAGAACCACTGCTCTAAAGCAATGGCTTTTTTAAAATATTGTTAGTGGATCAAGCACACCATGTATAACAATACTCTGCTTATTTGAGATTATTATTCTCTAAACAGAGAACAACTGCAGCCCTTCAGCAGTTGGAAAAACAAAGGGCTGCAGCCCAAAAGGACCTGGAACCTCTACTTTCAAAGGACTCTAATGGGCCAACATCTTCCACTCTACCTCAAAAACTCAGTGATGCCAAAAGCAAGCAAGACAGTCTAGCTGCTCTCATTGATCTCTACAGAAAGAAGTATGTATAATTACAAATGTATTAATGTAGGAAATTATAGATTTCTAGATGTTACAACTCTGTTGCCTCGTTTTAACATTATAGAGCAAATGCTTCCATGGTATTGGAGAGACAGCTGAGGAAGATGGACAGCACTGTCTCAGGATTTGAGAAACAGCTCAGTGATGATGGTGCCATCACAGGCAAACCTAGTGACATTCAAATCCATACACAGGAGATTCAGGTAAAGACAAAATACATAATTTATTCTTAATTTAGTAGGATGCATTCCCGTCAATACTTCATGTCCTTTTTTTGGGAATCACTTACCTGGGCTACACAACCACAGCTCTGACATTAAAATATTCCTAGATTTTCTTAATGTGTATATATAATATTTGGGACCTATATTGCCTTCGAACTAAGTTATTTGGTTTTGGTAACTGCATCTCAAGTAATGTCACTGCATGTAACAAATGCTTGAATTTTATACATGATAACAAAATATCCTGTCTTTCATCCAGGGTTTGAGAAAAGATGTTGCTGGAGCTCAAAGTGAGATGCAAAATCTTAGCGAGGACCTAGAGGCACTTAAGAAGCTATGCAGTTCACTTCAGCAGGGTTACCAGGAGTACTGTCCTGATATACGCAGACAGGCAGCAGAAGTGAAGAATCTTCAAAGCCGATATGCCAATGTGAGCAACCAGCTGAATGAAAGGTAAGTTCTACTCATGCTAAAAATTTAATCTAAAAAGGCATGAATCTAAAAAAAATATATATATATATATATAAACTGTTCTTCTCAGTTTTGGCAAGAAGGATGTCCAGCTTCCTTAGCAGCAACCACTACATTGACACAAGTTGTCAAAAGGCAGGGCTCTCAGGTTTTCCAGGATGTATTGAACACACATCCGTGATCTGGGAGCAGATACAACGTGCCAAAAGAGAGAAGAGCGAACTTCATGTGGTGTGGCTTGATTTGGCGAACGCTTATGGTTCAGTACCACATAAGCTGGTTGAGTTTGCATTGGAATTCTAAGGAATCACAAAGGAATCCAGGGACGAAGCAGTGAAAAGCGCAGGGGTGACCGTCCGCACTGGGCGCAGATGGAGGGCCCAGCAGGAAGTCGATCAAGCCATTAACAGGCTACAACACAAGGAGGTCATGGGAAGAGTCCAACACAGCCGAGCAGGTTTGGGCTGGGGAGAGCCAGTCCAGTTCTGGTCCAAAGCAACAAGGGAGCAGAGGAAGTCCATGGTGGTGGAAGAGGTCTCACGAGTGGAACAGGACCGTTACCTCATTAAGGCTGTTTCCCAGGGCAAACAAGGAGCATGGACCCGCTGGGAGGATAGTACTAACAGGGTCATAACCTGGGCAGATTTCTGGCGAACCCCGCAGTCGCGGCTCAGCTTCCTCGTGAGGGCAGTGTATGACACCCTCCCTTGTCCCCGAAATCTCTCCCAGTGGTTCGGAAGTGAGGACAAGTGCCCCCTGTGCAATGAAGCCAATGCAGGCCTTCGACATATCTTGTCAGGGTGTAACGTTGCTTTGACGCAGGGCCGCTTTAGATGGCGGCATAATCAGATGCTGAGGAAGTTGGCGGAGCAGTTGGAAAGATGTAGAGTCCGGGCAGATAGCTCTTCAGATCCCATTAGGCCAAACATCCTGTTCCTCAGACCAGGAGAAGGCAGGCAGAAGACAGTGGTGGGAAGGACAACATGTTTGCTCACTCCTGGAAAGGGATGGAAGATGTGTGTTGACCTGGGCACCCAGCTTATCTTCCCAACAGAGATCACTCAGACAACATTAAGGCCAGATGTTGTGGTGTGGGCCACAGCGGCAAAGAAGGTCCTCATTATTGAGCTGACTGTGCCATGGGAAGAGGGAATACCAGCGGCGTACGAGTTCAAGCGGCTCAAGTACTCTGATCTGGCAGCGGAGTGCAGAGACGGGGGATGGACCGCGACCATCCATCCCGTGGAAGTTGGATGCAGGGGCTTCGTGGGAAAGTCCGCAATCCAGCTCTTTCGAGCTGCTGGGACAACTGGGGTAAGCCTGAGGAGAGCCATCAATGAGCTGGCGGAGGAGGCAGAGAAGGCAAGCTACTGGTTGTGGCTAAGGAGGAGGGACAGGAATTGGGGCTCGGTACCCCAGTGAGGGCAGCTGCAGGGGGTGGCGGGGAGACGTCCCAATAAGCCACTGCCCCCCCACCGGGAGACGTACTGGATAGGGGGCGAAACGTCCATGAACGGTGGCACCAGCTGATAACCCTGCAGCTGACCCAAAAGGTGCACTGGAGGAGGTGCGGCAGGCAGAAATGTCAAACAGGAAACACCATCTGTATATTTATGTCATTCTGGGGAAACATGGACTACTGTGAAAGGCAGTTGGCAGCCAGGGAAAGTCTGGTGGACAGTTCGGAAAGACCGGCGGATGGCAGGAAAGACCGCACCAGGTGTGGGTGGTTAGTCACCTTACCCACAAGCTTCCCACAAGGGAGCACCTCAACTGACTACAAAACGGAATAAGAAAAGACAACCCGAAGGCCCTCCGAGAGGCGGGGTGGAAGATGGGCCTACTTTGATGGATCATACGGTAATGAACGGAACGGACAATGGCAATGAGAAGTTCCTCCGGAAATGCACATGTGGGTGGCAGAAGGTGACTTCGCTCAGAGGCCTGCGGATCCATCAAGGGAGGATGAAGTGTGGGAGGACGCCCAACCAGCACAACCGCACTGTTTCGGCAGGTCAGACGGAAGGGACCCAAAGCCTGGTAGCAAACCATCATGTGGTGTGGCTTGATTTGGCGAACGCTTATGGTTCAGTACCACATAAGCTGGTTGAGTTTGCGTTGGAATTCTTCCACATTCCAGCATGTGTAATTACCATCATCCATCAACCTCGGGTACAAGCAGGAGAAGACCCGTCTTGTATTCGAACTAAAGGAATCCAGGGACGAAGCAGTGAAAAGCGCAGGGGTGACCGTCCGCACTGGGCGCAGATGGAGGGCCCAGCAGGAGGTCGATCAAGCCATTAACAGGCTACAACACAAGGAGGTCATGGGAAGAGTCCAATACAGCCGAGCAGGTTTGGGCTGGGGAGAGCCAGTCCAGTTCTGGTCCAAAGCAACAAGGGAGCAGAGGAAGTCCATGGTGGTGGAAGAGGTCTCACGAGTGGAACAGGACCGTTACCTCATTAAGGCTGTTTCCCAGGGCAAACAAGGAGCATGGACCCGCTGGGAGGATAGTACTAACAGGGTCATAACCTGGGCAGATTTCTGGCGAACCCCGCAGGGCAGCTGCAGGGGGGCGGGGAGCGTCCCAATAGCCACTGCCCCCCCACCCGGGAGACGTACTGGCTAGGGTTGGTCGAAACTAACTCCCTGACCGTTGGCACAGGTGATACCCTGCAGCGGACCCAAAAGGTGCACTGGATGGTTGGCGCATGCAGAAATGTCAAGCAGGAACACCATCTGTATATTGAAATGGCAATTCTGGGGAACCAGTGACTACTGTGAAAGTGCAGTTGGCAGCCAGGAAAGTCTGGTGGACAGTCGGGAAAGACCGGCGGATGGCAGGAAAGACCGCACCAGGTGTGGGTGGTTAGTCACCTTACCCACAAGCTTCCCACAAGGGAGCACCTCAACTGACTACAAAACGGAATAAGAAAAGACAACCCGAAGGCCCTCCGAGAGGCGGGGTGGAAGATGGGCCTACTTTGATGGATCATACGGTAATGAACGGAACGGACAATGGCAATGAGAAGTTCCTCCGGAAATGCACATGTGGGTGGCAGAAGGTGACTTCGCTCAGAGGCCTGCGGATCCATCAAGGGAGGATGAAGTGTGGGAGGACGCCCAACCAGCACAACCGCACTGTTTCGGCAGGTCAGACGGAAGGGACCCAAAGCCTGGTAGCAAACCATAGCGCAGCAGGACCCGACAGTGCTGAGAGGGCAACCTCAGCATATGAAAGAGAAGAGATGGAGGCAACCCTCGAGAGCGAGATGCACACTGTCACCTCACAAGTCACACAACCAGGAATCCAACGCAAGCATCCAGAAATGCGCATCAAGATCAAGTGGCCAAAGGCGAATATGCAAGAGGATTGGTGCAGGCTCGACGAATACCTTAGTGGAGTGCTGCAGCATTCTTTGTGAGGAACAGTTGAGCGTAAGCTAACCTTGATGGGAAACATGATATATGAGGAGTGCAGAGAGAGATTTGGAGAGTGTACGACCAAACAAACCATAGCCCCAAGACAAAAAGGACGGAGGGAGAGACACATCGAGTTGCTCATATAAGACAGGCGTCACCTGAGAAAGAGGTGGAGGAAAGCAGCCCCAGAGGAAAAAGAAGGCCTCAAGCTGTTATGGGATGACCTTAAGCAGAGGCTGGCCAAGCTACGCCGGGCAGAGCGGATCAGGAGGCGGAGGAAACGGAAGGAGAAGGAAAGGAAGAACTTCTTCAAAGACCCTTTCAAGTATGCTCGTCAGCTGCTGGATGAGAAGCGGAGCGGCAAGCTGGCCATCACTAAAGAGGATCTGGAACTTTATATCAAGGGCCAGTATACGGATGCAGCCAAAGAGACATCACTTGGCTCACCAGGTTATGTGCCACACCCAGATCCCCCAAGGACCCCTTTCGACACCTCCCACCCAGGTTGTGTGAGATTAGAGAGGTCCTCAAAAAGGCCAGATCAGCCTCAGCACCAGGTCCAAACGGGCTCCCATACAAGGTGTACAAGAACTGTCCACAAGTGACGAAGATCTTGTGGAAGCTCATGCAGGTTGTGTGGAAGAACCAATCCATTCCAGCTGAGTGGCAAGAGGCAGTTGGAATCTTCATTCCTAAGGAGCGGAATTCCATGACCATTAATCAGTTCAGGAGCATTGCCTTGCTGAACGTGGAAGGGAAACTGTTCTTCTCAGTTTTGGCAAGAAGGATGTCCAGCTTCCTTAGCAGCAACCACTACATCGACACAAGTTGTCAAAAGGCAGGGCTCTCAGGTTTTCCAGGATGTATTGAACACACATCCATGATCTGGGAGCAGATACAATGTGCCAAAAGAGAGAAGAGCGAACTTCATGTGGTGTGGCTTGACTTGGCGAACACTTAAGGTTCAGTACCACATAAGCTGGTTGAGTTTGCATTGGAATTCTTTCACACATCGTTCCAGCTGTGTACCAGCATAGACAATATTTTAATACCGGCTCTGTGATTTCCTCTCCTCGATGGCCGCACGACTGTAATGCAGCAGGTGGAGGTCTGTAGTATCCATGGTCTTCTCAATATCCCTATCCTGTTGTGGGCAGCGTTGAATCATCCTCTTGTAGCAAGACAGATTGCCAGAGGCTGCGATTAGCCGTCGGATGAGATCCCGGCACTGAGAGGGTCTGGATGATGTGACACCATCTTACAGAGCTCTCGCATTTACAGCCCCGCTCCTCACGCTCCTTTATGAGCTAACAATGGCCTAGATGTAAGATACCCTCAAAGAGTTAGGATCCCCTTTCAATCAGGAAAGGGGTGCGTGACTACAGGATGGTGTTCCTGCAGGAGGGGCAACAGATACCATTGTTGAAGCGCAACCCGTGCCGAAGTCTTGGAATGGATATACGATCATAGCTCTCCGACAGACAGATGGGGAAGTTGTTGCAGAAGCAACTGAGAGAGGGGCTTGAAAAAAATCGACAGTAGTCAGCTTCCGGGGAAACTGAAGGTATGGTGTTGCCAATTCACACTTTTCCAGCGTGTGATGTGGCCTCTGAAGGTGTCCGAAATACCGTCATCCCTGGTTAGCAGGATGGACACCATCTCCAACACCTACATCAGAAAGTGCCTCCCGCGCTGCTTCTCTGACACAGGCCTCTTCTGCAAGAATGCTCTTCAGCTTCCTTTGAAGTCCATCAACCTCGGGTACAAGCAGGAGAAGACCCGTATTGTATTCGAACTAAAGGAATCCAGGGATGAAGCAGTGAAGAGCGCAGGGGTGACCACTGGGTGCTGATGGAGGGCCCAGCAGGAGGTCGATCAAGCCATTAACAGGTTACAACACAAGGAGGTCATGGGAAGAGTTCAACACAGCCGAGCAGGGTTGGGCTGGGGAGAGCCAGTCCAGTTCTGGTTCAAAGCAACAAGGGAGCAGAGGAAGTCCATGGTGGTGGAAGAGGTCTCATGAGTGGAACAGGACCGTTACCTCATTAAGGCAAACAAGGAGCATGGACCTGCTGGGAGGATAGTACTAACAGGGTCATAACCTGGGCGGATATCTGGCGAACCCCGCAGTCGCAGCTCAGCTTCCTTGTGAGGGCAGTGTATGACACCCTCCCTTGTCCAAGAAATCTCTCCCAGTGGTTCGGAAGTAAGGACAAGTGCCCCATGTGCAATGAAGCCAATGCAGGCCTTTGACATATCTTGTCGGGGTGTAACGTTGCTTTGACGCAGGGCTGCTTTAGATGGTGGCATAATCAGGTGCTGAGGAAGTTGGTGGAGCAGTTGGAAAGATGTAGAGTCCGGGTAGATAGCTCTTCAGATCCCATTTGGCCAAACATCCTGTTCCTCAGACCAGGAGAAGGCAGGCAGAAGACAGTGACGGGAAGGACAACATGTCTGCTCACTCCTGGAAAGGGACGGAAGATGCATGTTGACCTGGGCACCCAGCTTATCTTCCCAACAGAGATCACTCAGACAACAATAAGGCCAGATGTTGTGGTGTGGGCCACAGCGGCAAAGAAGGTCCTCGTCATTGAGCTGACTGTGCCATGGGAAGAGGGAATACCAGCGGCGTACGATTTCAAGCGGCTCTAGTACTCTGATCTGGTGGCGGAGTGCAGAGACGGGGGATGGACCGCGACCATCCATCCCGTGGAAGTTGGATGCAGGGGCTTCGTGGGAAAGTCCGCAATCCAGCTCTTTCGAGCTGCTGGGACAACTGGGGTAAGCCTGAGGAGAGCCATCAAGGAGCTGGCGGAGGAGGCAGAGAAGGCAAGCTACTGGTTGTGGCTACGGATGGAGTTGGGGACAGGATTTGTGCTCTACCCCGATGAGGGCAGCTGCAGGGTGGCGGGGAGATGGTCCAATAAGCCCCTGCCCCCCACCGGAGACGTCTGATCTGTGGCGAAACGTCCATGACCGTTGGGTCACCAGCTTATGAGACCCTGCAGCTGACCCAAAAGGTGCACTAGAGGAGGTGCGGCAGGCAGAAATGTCAAGCAGGAAACACCATCTGTATATTGAAATAATCTGAACTGTTTAGAGTTAAGCTTTTTTAATGTTGTTAGCTAAAAATGTATTTATATTTCCATAGAGAGAGGTTTTTGCAAGAAGCTAACACAAAACACCAGGACTTCCAGAATGTGAGCCAATCACTGAGCTCCTTCTTACATAATCTACCTGACAACAAGATAAACCCCACAGATGATTTGTCTCAAGTCAATGCAAAGCAGAACTCTCAGAAGGTTAGATTTGTAGACTAAATCAGATTATATAAAATACTGTAAATTATAGAAAAAATAAAATTTTCAATGTGGTTTTCTTTTACTCAAAAGAGAGTGATGGAGGATATACAGAGGAAAGGCGATGACATGGACAGGGTGGTTGATCTTTCCAAGGATCTCCAGAATGTTCTCAAAGTAAGTTAAATATTTGTGCTACAGTAAATGTCTTTATCCAGAATTACATAGCAAATACATTTTTTATTTACAAGGGGTATAAACTGACGTAACATTTTATTGCCACGCAAAAAAAAAAAAAAAAAAAAAAAAAGATTAAGAGATTAACAGGAGTTGAATTTTGACCTTATTCTCAAAATATTATAAGAATAATGTCGAAGCGATATGAGATTAAAGTTGAAATATTTAGAGAATTAAGTTGTAGCATTATGATATTAAAGTCGTAGTATTTTGAGATAGTCAAAATTACAAGAATAAATTCATAGCAATACAAGTTTAATCGTCGCAATTTTTAGTGAACTAAGTATATATTGCATGAATAAAGTGAATTAATGTGAAAATTCCACCTCCTTTTTAATGTTAAATACATGTGATGAATGAAAGGTTGGATGCCACAGACGGTTTTTGCAGAGTAGGTGGAATTTTCACATTATAAACTCACACAATATACTACTTTATTCTCAACATTTTTCTATGGTAATCTCGTATTGCTATGACTTTATTATAGTAATTTTGACTTTAATCTCACAATACTATGACTTTAATCTCATAATTCTGATTTTTCAAAATATAACGATTTTAATCTCATATTGCTATGACTTTATTCTAGTCATTTTGACATTATTCTCAAAATATTTTGACTTCAATTTCGTAATCTTGGATTTATTTTTTATTTTACCATTGCACTAAAACAATGTCGTGATAAAACTGTGAAAAGACTAATGTTAAATTTTTTTGGGGCTTAAATTTATGAATGTATATTGCATTTATTTTCGGCAGGAATATGAGATGAATTGTGTTAAGTACAAAGCTACTCTTGATGACATACCTGTGACAGATGCTAAAAGAAATCACACCTCCACCCTAGCAAGCTCTGTTGCAAAACAGGTGAGATATCTGAAATGTAAAACATGACATAAAATTCCTAATGTCAATTAAATACTTAATTCTTTACTTTGTTGTACTACAGGAGAAGGATCTTACAAACCATTATGCTGAGACAGCTGCTGAGAGTGAACAATTGCTCAACCAGATGAACTTAGCAAAGTCCATTATGGCTGAGGTGCAAATGTGATCAACATTTTTTGTTGCTTACCACTGATCAGAAGGGATAATTTGTATCATGATATGTTCAAATGCACTTTATCTTTGTTATGAAAAGTATAAAATAAGTATAAGTGTTAAAACTAATCATCTTTGAAATATTAACTAGTCTTTCCTCCATTTACACAGAATGTGGTAAAAGTAAATGCTGTACAACAACAACAGATGCAGCAAAAAGCAGCTGAGGACACAGAAGTTCTCCAGAAAGAATTAAAGGAGGAAATTGCAAAATGTACCAACGCAGAGAATAGCCTGAGCACCATAAAGAACAGATATTTATCTCTGAAGAATCGAAGAGGAGTAGAGCGAGTGGAGGAGAAGGAGATTCTGCAGTATTACCGTGACCCAAAACTTGAGGTCAATGTGGAGGACTTTCAAAAGAAAATTCATGAAGAAGCACTGAAATGCACCAAAACACAGAGTGAGATTGAGGTACTGACCAGAAAGATCACTAGCCTAGAAAGTGAACTTAAGAACACCAAGCCCAAGTTAGTAACAAGAGAAGTGACAGAGGTAGAGAAAGACCCTCAGTTGGATTTAGAAGCATCAAACATTCGAGAAAACATAAGCAGATTGAGAAGCGAACTTAAAGTTAAAGATCAAGAGAAGGCTTACCTGCAAACAGAGATGACAATTTTGGAGCAAAAGAAGCAAAACATAAAAGAGAAGGTGGTGCAAATGGAAGTAGTAAGACTGGAAAAAGATCCAGAAATGTTGAAGGCAGTTAGGACATTTGAGATGGCTATCTCAGATGAAGGTGAGAGGGCCAAATCACTGAAAAGTGAAATCTCCCAAACCAGGAGCCAGATCAATTCTCTTGAGAGGCTCATCCCAACTTTAGAGCCAAAAGTTGTCACCAAGGAGGTGAAAAGGGTTGAGCAGGACCCTAGACTCATAAGTGAGTCTAAAGATCTTCTGACTACAATAGAAAAAGTGAGAAATGAGAATAAAAGTCTCATGACTGATCTTAGCAACCTTCAGTCACACCATGTCCAAATACAACAGATGAAGCCCAAAGTGGAAGTCAAAGAAATCATAAATGAGAACTTCAGGGTGGCCCCTGAGACAGAGGCAGAGATGCAACGCTTGAGAAGGGAGCTTCAAGACAATAGCAGACAGTTATCAGACTTTGAGAGACAAGTTAGCCTTGTCAGAACAGAGCTTGAAGTGCTATATGCACAGAAACCCAAA
The DNA here is from genome assembly GCA_018155175.1 of Sinocyclocheilus anophthalmus. NCBI lineage: Eukaryota > Metazoa > Chordata > Actinopteri > Cypriniformes > Cyprinidae > Sinocyclocheilus > Sinocyclocheilus anophthalmus. The sequence goes on along the minus strand of JADLZN010005983.1, from coordinate 328,734 downwards.
ATTGAGTATAAGGATGTAGTTCAGGAGGTTGTAAAAGAGGAAAGAAGTCCAGAGAATGTAAGAGAAATACAGAGGCTCTCTGATCAAGTATATTCCCTGCAGAAAACCTACAGTACTTTGCAGGATGAGCTTATCCGTCTTAGAAAAGACAGGGATGAATGGAAGGCTGAAAAGTCAAAGGTGGAGACCAAGATTGTCACTAAAGATGTAACTAAGTATGTTGATGACCCACTTCTGGAGAAGGAGGCAGATCGTCTCAGGAGAGAAGTCCGTGAGGAAACTCAGAGGCGCAGAACTATAGAAGAAATGGTGTTTGATCTTCAGAATAAATACATTCAGCTTGAGAGACAAAAACCAGAGGAAAAAGTACTAGTGCAAGAGGTGGTGCGTCTACAAAAGGACCCAAGGCAGATCCTTGATCATGATAGGCTAGGTAGGAGTCTAGATGAAGAAGTGAAGAATCGGAGAAAATTTGAGCTAGAGGTGCAGCAGATGAGAGCACTCATTGAGGACAAGGAGATAGCCATCAGGAGAAGTGATGAAAGGCAAAGAAAGATCCAGGTGGAAACTGAGCTGAGACAAATTAAATCCAGAATCCATGAGCTAGAAACTGCCCCACCTCCTATTGAAGAGAACATAGTCATAGAGGAAGTTCTGAAAGTTGAGAGGGATCCAAAACTAGATAAACTGACCAATGGTCTTCGAACAGATATGGATAAGGAGAGCAGTGACATTATGCGTTTAGAGAGAGACATCAGGAAATTGACACTGGAGATAGAAATCTTGCAGCGAGAGAAGTCGGTTGAGAAGACCATCTATAAAGATGTTGTTCGTGTAGAGAAAGATCAGACTGTGGAAGCAGAACGGTCTCACCTTAGAGAACAATTAATTCAGAAGAAAAATGCCAGACGAGATCTTGAGGATGAAATCCACCGTCTAGATGAGAAACTGAAGCGACAAGCAAGCAAAAGAACTACCACGTCTCTGGAGGAGACCAACTTAATTCATGATCAGGACAAGCTGCAAAGAGAAAAAGAAAACCGTCAGAGAGAGCTGAGGACTTTGGAATCTGAAAGACAAAACATCAGCATTTCATTCCACCAGCAGTCTAAGCTGATGAGTGAAAGAAATCAAATGAACAGGCAAAGAAGCATTAAAATGGAGTCAGATGTTCAAAGGCTGGAAAGGGAGATCCTGGATGAAAAGGACACAATTCATAAGCGAGACAACATAATCAGGGAGCTAAAGAACAGTTTGAGGAAGGAGGATTCCTCAGAAACTCGCACTAAAGAAGTCAATGTGTCCACAAAGATCAGCATCTTGGACCCTAACACTGGTAAAGACATGTTACCATATGATGCCTACATGCAAGGCTTCATTGATCGCAGCCAGTACATACAATTACAGGAACTAGAGTGTGACTGGGAGGAAATCACCACAATGGGACCTGATGGTGAGATATCGGTTTTGCAAGATCGGAAGAGTGGCAAACAGTACTCCATCAAAAATGCATTAAAAGAAGACAGGGTGACTAAATACCAACTACAACAGTACAAGGATGGCAAAATGCCGATCTCAGAGTTTGCTCTTCTTGTGGCTGGTGAAACAAAATCTCGACCATACACCCCAGTTACCAGCCAGACAACTCAACAGCTTAATGAAGAGTTCCCCATCTGTGGTGTGTATGATGTACACACTAATTCATGTCTAAATGTCCGCAGTGCCATGGATAGAAAGATGATTGACACCAACACTGCCCAAAAACTGCTTGAAGCACAGGCAGCCACTGGTGGCATTGTGGATATCAGCAACCGCATAAGATATTCTGTCCACAAAGCAGCTGATCGAAGTCTGATTGAGTCCAGTCAACTACAACGTTTATTAAATGCTCAAAAGGCTTTCACTGGAGTTGAGGACCCTATGACCAAAGAACGTCTGTCAGTCGGAGAGGCTGTACAGAAAGGGTGGATGCCCAAAGAGAATGCCATGAGATACATGGAGGCACAATTTCTGACAGGTGGGTTGGTCAACCCCAACAAAGCAGGAAGAGTTAACATTGTGGATGCTGTCAGCTCTAAGATGATTGACAGCACAATGATGAGAGAGCTTCAGGAAGAGATCAACTATGCAAAGGAGCTGACTGACCCCATCACAAAGGAGAAGATCAACTACAAACAGGCTTTGGCTTGTTGTAAGACAGACCCACTATCAGGTCTTCCAATGCTTCCTGCTTCCTCAAAAGATTCTGCCTATTCTTCCTCATATTTTAGTCATAAATAGCCACTCATAGTCTCGTTGGTTTACAAAATATGTAATTCATTCAAGTTTCTGTACTGTTGACTTAATCATTTCTCCTAGGTTATAATAATACTGTAGTATCTATCACACAAAAAAACTGTTAACTCCTGCACCAGTTTATAATTGCAAGGGTTAGTGGTTGCGTTGATTCAATGTATTGTTAAGATAAAAAAATAAATGGAATCCGCACATCAGAAAAAGACCAATGAAAATGTTTTTTTTTTTTTAATATATACTGATTTTAAGATAATCAATGTATAATAATAAATATTTTTAGAAAATAAAAAGCTTTTTAAACTTAAGATGAAAATAGTAAGATTTAATCTGATATATACTGTACTTGAAATACAACAAATCTCAGGTGCTATAAAATCTGCCAATTTAACCACATTACTGAAATGGGTTAGATTGAACTCAACCGCTGAGATGCTTATGTTTACTTCATTTTATACAGTATGTAAAGAGGCAGAATACTGTAACACATGGAATGCAAGAAATATTTATCCGAAACCAAATATGGAGAATAAATAAGCCTTTTTTTATTTCCTTGGTATGATGGGCCAGAAGTGCAATTTCTGATTTAAAGTCATTATACTTTTATGTCTTTATCATTCTCTGTCCTTTCTGAAGCTGCTGTCAGAATCCTGCAAATAATAAAAAATGCAATAAATGACTATTGTTCTTTTTTTTTTAAATTACATTTACTTTTACTAAATGAAGTTAACATACTGCAAGAGTGGTATCAAATATATTATTTGCAGGCATATGCAAGGCATTTTAGTAAGCAGAACACATACAGCAATTTATCTTTGTAATAGTGCATATATAATTTTATTAATATTTTTAAATAAAAAAACCTGAACAGGTATAGTGTCTATACCTCTTGTACTTAACAGTGTGCAGTGTGCATAAAGTTTGGAACAAATACCATACAACAACACAATATATAACTGAAGAGCTATTCACCTCTGCTACAAACTGCATATTTTACTTGTTTATTTTCAAACATTTAAAAAGAGATTAATTTTCACAGTTGGCTAATGATAATCATTAGCTAAATGTAAAAAAAAATCTAATTTAATGATTCACATCTACTTTCTGTAAATAAACATTACAATCCTATGCTTTTGAGAAGCTGACAAAGTCATATACTCTCAAATTGTACAAAAACACAACAATGAAAAATATTTCTGAAATAATCACATTTCACAGGTTTTTTACGTATGAGGGCTCACAGTGGGGAGCTTGCTCATTAATCTCAGGAATTCTCTTCTTAAAGAAACATCTCTGTTCCCTAATGGCCTTTTGCATTAGTGTGAGGTCTACGCCATCAACATTACTCAAAGCACGTGCATGTAGAATAACTCCAGTTAATCCTGGAAGAAGCAACAGAAAATTCTGGTTAAAAACAAAACATAAAAAACAACAGATAAAAACACACATTCTGAATACAAACACAACCAAAATGCTTCTAGATTTAGACTTATAGCAGGCTGCAAATACGGTTTATTTATATTACAGTACATCATACTCAAACTCACCATCAGTCTTTTCAATTTCACCAAGAACAAAATACTGAGCTCCAAGTATGGGCTGGAATGGTTCAACAAGTGTTGTTTGTACATACACATGGCACTGTGCTGAAGATTGCTGACCACTTAGAACGGCTTTGGACCCTTCTGGCTTGTAACTTATAAGTCTAGATGGAAAGATAAACACAAGCTACATTTGTTTTTTTTCAGGTAAAAGAAATACATAAATGATGATTAAAAAGTAAAATAATTTAGACCATCAATCAATATTTACCAGGAAATTATAAAAAGAACGGCTCAGAAACAATGAAGAGTTGAATCCAAATGCACTGGTTTAATAATATAATAACAAAGGAACAAAAGAACATGAAACCAAGAAACAAGGAAACAGAACCAAGCTCACCTACATTACAACAACAAACAGAAAGGACTTGCCAATGAACACTGGAAACAAAGGAACGAGAGAAATATCAGGAATAACGAGGGGAAACAGGAAACCAGGGAAACTAATTTTTTCTACTACTATAGGAAAAGTGAAAGTCTAAAACAGAACTTGTTGCAGCTACCTTAATTTGACTGCACACAATTATAAGTGGGAATATAACCAGAATCATTTGATTTCAGCATCCTCTAATGCATTGTCTCTCAATATTAAGAGTTAGAAAATTACTAAAAAACAAAAGTGTATAATACCAAAGGTTAGGTAAGAATCTGACATGCTCTATATAAATGCACGAAAAGCTTGTCAGGACTAACTGGATGTAGTTTCCATTTAATGAGAGAGAATGTAAGTATATTTAATCTGATCTACTGATACCCACATGATAGCTAAAATAACTGTAACTTTAATGAGGGACTTTATTATGTTCCACTGTAATTTTAGAAGATGGTAGGTAGTTCTTATCATGCTGATGTATTTTCAAGTGTTCATTTGTCGAATGAGTTTGCTTTTAGTTAGTTATTTGATGCTATAAAAAATGGGGTGTGGTGTCATGATTGTGTGTTTGCGATTGGGTCTGTGGGAGTTAGGGTGGGATTTTGATACCAAGGCTCTAGTCACTAGACTCAGGCTCCAAATGAATCACTACTGCACAGACTCGGGCTCTAAATGACATCATTGGCACAAGATGACAGCTGCCATACTGAGATGCTTTTGCTTCACTTTTCTATAGCAGAAGGAAATGGAGACGTGTCGTCCATATTTTTTTTTTTACAGTCTATGCTCCAGACCAAACAAATCCAGCCTCTGTCCCTAGCTCTATCTGTCAGTGGATCATCAACCTTCTGACAGACAGGCAGCTAGTGAGACTGAAAAAACACATCCAACACCTGCACAATCAGCACTGGTGCCCCCCAGTGATGTATTCTCTCCCCACTGCTCTACTCCCTAACGACTGCATTGCAAAAGATCCTTCTGTCAAGCTTCTGATGTTTGCAGATGACACTACAATCATCAGCCTCATCCTGGATTGTGACAAGTCTGCATATAGAAGGAAGGCTGAACAGCTGGCTGTCTGTTGCAGTCATAACAGCCTGGAGCTGAACACGCTCAAAACTTTGAGGATGATTGTGGACTTTAGAAGAAACCCCCACTCACCATCATGAACAGCACTGTGGTAGCAGTGGAGTCATTCAGGATCCTGGGCACCACCATCTCACAGGATCTAAAGTTGGAGTTCCACATTGACTATATTTTAAAAAAGGCCCAGCAGAGGCTGTATTTCTTTCACCGACTAAGGAAGTTCAACCTGCAGGTGCTGCTTCTGCAGTTCTACTCTGCAGTCACAGAGTATGTCATCTGCAATTCTATAACTGTCTGTTTTGGCTTGGCTACCAAATCAGACCTCAAAAGACTACAGTTGATAGTCCGGACTGCTGAGTAAATCATTGGTACAGCTCTTCCCACTCTCCAAGAACAGTACATATCCAGAGTGAGGAAAGTGGCTGGTTAAATCATTCTGGACACCTCACATCCAAGCCACTTCCTCTGTGAACTGTTGCCATCTGGTCGGCACTGCAGAGCATTGAGCGCCAGAACAGCCAGGCATAAGACAAGTTTCTTTCCTCAGGCTATCTACCTAATGAACAGTTAAATGTCCCCACTGTGCAATAAACATGTGCAATACACAACACTATTTATACTTTATATTTAAAGTATGCACATAACTCTTACTCACAATCCCTTGCATTTTTGTATAACACACCTGTACATATGTTGTCTGTTGTCTACTTTGTATATTGTATATTTTTTAGAGCTGCTGCCGATATAATTTTCTATTCAACTAATTCGTCCATTTAAGCCATTAGTCAGCTAACTGCACATTTATATTACTTTACTTAAATATATACCATAATGAGCCTTTAATTTATAGCCTATTCCATGCTCAAGCACATAAAGCTTACTGGAAAGCACCCGTAATGACCATGAATGTGTCGAAAAAATATGAAGTAAATATTTTTATTATTAAACCAGTGTTTTCTGAGTCAGTGTCGGCTGCAAAGATGAAGCTGATCCACCTCCGTAGTACGGTGGACGCGCCTTTTTTTACAGAGAAATTCACCTTTCTGTCACCAGGAACAAATTCCTTATATGGTAAGCATTCTTAGCAATAAAGCTTATTCTGATTCTGATACTTTTCATTGAAGGCATCTGGCAACACAGCACACATACTAGGGCTGTCAAAATGACTGAAAAACTAAATTTGAATTTCAGTTAGGGGGAAAAAAGCTTTTAGCTTCTCTCCTGAGGTCACAAGAGGGACAATATTGAGCAAAATATTATGCACGTTTCTTCAAAGCGTATTAAAATAACACGACTATCTTTGAAAAAAAGTGCATAATGTTTCAAATAATGTTTATAAACCATATATAATTAATAAAGTTGCTTAAACAATTAGAAAAAGAAACAGCACCATGCATGCATGTATAGTTTAATACAAAGGACCGAAAACCAATCACAAAGAGTAGGCTACTTTCTTCATTTAAAAACATGATACAGTGGGATGGGGGGAAACCACCATAACGTCTTTAGACATGTTTTTTAAAAGTTGAACTTGCATTAATTTTACATGGCTTTCTAAACATGCCGCTCTCTGCGAGACGCGAGTGCAACGGTGACAGATGTCCTTCTAGAAAATGTGCGAAATATGCGTTGTGTGTGTACGGCTTGGTTTCAGTTTTGACGTAAACAACATCTCCACACTGATGCTCTCGTTTTCCACAATATATGAATGAACAAAGTAGCAGCGCTGCATCTAGTGGGTTCAACTGGATAGGCTAACAAAAGCATTAAAATGCAATCAATGACATATACATCGTCATCGCATCTCGTGCGCCACTGATAAGGCTGCCTGACAGCTGACGCAGACCTTAAATTTGAATGCAACGTTTTTGCATTCGAATGTGGATTTTTTTTTTTAATTCGAGGAATATTTGAAATTCAAATTTTTTTTTTGACAGCCCTAATACATAGACAGAAATGAGGTGGACATAACTTGAATATCCCCAAAACAGATGTTCCTTTTAACTTTATCTCTATATCCATTCTTAAACCACAAGATCAATCTTTTAGTCTATACTGTTTTCAATTGTTGCATGAATAAATCTTTTGTAAAAATTTTTTTACAGCGCCTCCTATCCAATAATTGCAATAAGCTTTATGCTTTGTTAGTTTTGATAAGGAACTAATTCTCAGCTTTCGAATTCTTGTTATAATTCTAAATTACTTTTATTTTATCACACAAACATTAAATGCTGTTTTGGCGCTCTAAAGACGTGTGGAGTGACAGACTGCTGCATCTGCCTCTATATAGTTCAAGTGGCAGCTTGGAGTGCAATGAACCGATCATCTTTTCCCCTTTATAGCAGTTATAGCACAATATAAACATGAATGAACATCAGGTATATATGTTGATACTATGTTGAAAGATACAGTTTATACAATTTATTACCTCTCATGTAGGGAGGGGTGTGCGATATGGACAAAAAAAGATCTCTATTTTCTGGAATTTTATTGATAACGATAATTAGACAATATTTTGCTAAATGTGTTATTGTGCTGACATTTTAAGGACTACAGTGGACAGCTGCCTTCTAATGTATTTGATATTCTTCATATTCTGTGTGGGGGTCAGTTCACAGCAGTGACAGAAATAATCTTTTTCAATGAGTTTAAATTGATTTTTACCTTTTATGGGCATTTTTACCATTATAAAGCCATTTTTTCTAAAAGTGTGGATCAGGTTTTGAGTCAAATTCTTACATTTAATCAGTCGGTTAGAATAAGACTTTTGGCCTTTTACCAGGCAAATGAAATCAGTATCAACAAAATGTATCTTTGCAATGCAGAGGAAACAGAAGCGCATTGACGTGGGCATTGAGACTATTTTAAACAGTTTTTTAATTGCAGCTCAGATGGACATGGAATGATTTAACCTGCTGTTACAAAGGCGAAATAAGTTTTGCATATTTGAACTGATTAACAAAAAAAGAAACTTTTTAAATGTGAAATTAAAACCGCCAGCGGGTGGCAGCAAGTCAATGTTAATAAGCAAGTAATTGCGATTGAACCAAATCATTTAAACAGTTGATTCACTCAGGAACAAAACAGCGTCCTGTTGCTAAGAGATGCAAAACAGCTCTGTGGCTGTGTTTGAAATTATTTTTGTTCATGAAATAGAGCAAAAACAGGCAATATGGTGTCTAAAACATAAGTCTTTACATTATAACGGTTATTGAACTGTTGGATAAACTCAATATCACATTTGTAATCTGAGATTTGGTGAAAAACGGCTCTCTTCGCGTGGGTTACACCTACAGAACAGTCATTCTATTTCTATATCTATATCTATACATACACACACCAACACACACACACACACACACACACACAACATCACACACACACACACACAACCACACACAACACAGTGCCTGCGAAACTATGTAAGTGTCACGGGTTGCTACTGTGAGGAGCATGGAGCGAGGAACGAGGAGAACAGGAGTACAAAACAAAGGAGTTTAATTCTTTTTTTTCTTCCAGGGAATCACACGTAGCACAAGGAGTTGACAAACACAATTCCAGACAAAGAGACTCAGAACAGGCTAGAACTAAATGGGGCAGATAACGAGGGGCAGACAGGTGAGGAGGATAACTAATAATGAGACACACCTGGAACAAATCAAACTACATTGGGACAGGAACAGGAAGGACCAAATAAGGAAAACGGGAACATACACGTGACATTCATACCCTTTCATTTTTTTCACATTTTATTATGTTGCTGCCTTATGTTAAACTGATTTAAATTACATTTTTTCCACATCAATCTACACTCCATACACCATATAGACAAAGCAAAAACAGAATTGTCACAACTTCGTAAATTAAGTAAAATAAAAAAACTGAAATATGTGCATTGCATAAGTATTCATACCTTAAACTAAATATTTAGCTGAAGCATCTTTACAGTCTCGGTCTTTTTTTTTTATGCGACAAGCTTTGGTCATCATTATTTGGCAATTATCTGCCATTCTTCTCCACGCCTCTTCACCTCTCAAGCTCTGTCAGGTTGGATGGGGGAAGATGCACATTTTCAGGTTTCTCCATAAATATTTGATTGGGTTCAAGCCCAGGCTTGGGCTGGTCCACTCAAGGGACATTCACAAAGGTGTATAGAGACACTCTTGCTGTGTTCTTAGAGCAGGGGTGCCCAAACTCGGTCATGGAGTGCCGGTGTCCTGCAAAGTTTAGCTCCAACCCCAATAAACACGCCTGAAGCAGCTAATCAAGCTCTTACTATGCATACTAGAAACTTCCAGGCAGGTGTGTTGAGGCAAGTTGGAGCTAAACTCTGCAGGACACCGGCCCTCCAGGAACGAGTTTGGGCACCCCTGGCTTAGAGTCATTGTCCTGTTGGAAGGTGAACCTTCTGCCCAGTCTGAGTTCTGAATGCTCTAGACTGGGTTCTCATTAAGGCTATCTCAATATTTTGGTGCATTGAGCTTTTCTTCTATTCTGATGAGTCCCTCAGTCACTGCCGCTGAAAAACAGCCCCACAGCATGAGGCTGCTACCAGCACACTTTACTTTTAGGATGGTACCCTGCAGGTGATGGGCAGTGTCTGGTTTCCTTCAAACATGATGCTTAGAATTGAGGTTCATCAGACCAGAGAATCTTGTTTCTCAGAGTCTGAAGGTCCTTTAGGTGCTTTTTTGCAAATACCAAGTGTGTTTTCATGTGTCTTCACTGAGGAGAAAATTGAGTCTGACCACTCCGACATAAAGCCCAGATTGGTGGATTGTTGCAGTGATGTTTGTCCATCTGTAGATTTCTCCTATCTCCACATATGATCATGGAGCTCAACTAGAGTGACCATCAGGTTCTTGGTCACCACACTAACCAAAACCCTTCTCCATCAGAGAAGGCCAGGAGGCCAGCTCTAGGAAGAGACCTGGTTGTTCCAAACGTCTTCCATTATGGATAATGGAGGCTACATGCTTCTGTGAACGTTCAATGAAGCAGAATTTTTTTTCTGAACTTTTGCCCAGATGCGTGGCTTGACGCAAACCTGTTTCTGAACTCTACAGGCAGTTCTTTTGACATCGGGGCTTGGTTTTTGCTCTGATATGCATAATCAGCTGTTAGACATTTTATTAAGATGTGTGCCATTCCAAATCATACCCATTCGATTGAATTTGCCACAGGTTAACTTCATTTGAAGTGTAGTAATATCTACAAGCAATATGAATGCTCCTGAGCTAAATTTCAACTGTCCCAGATAAGGGTATGAGTACTTATGTAATGGAATCATTTAAGTTTTTTTATTTTTAATAAATTTGCAAAAATGCTTTTTACTGCGTACCATTATGGTGGCTGGTAGTTTAGATGTGGTGGGGGGGGGGGGGTGGGGGGGGGGGAAGGGGCGTAATTTAAAAGGCGCACTTAACATGAGGCAGCAATCTGCTGTGACTCAATTTTGCAGCAGTAACTGCAGGTAAAGTTTCTTGTAACTGCTTATCAGTCCTGCAAAACATCTTGTATTAGTTTTAGCTCATTCCTCAGCACAGAACCACTTCAAACTCTGTGATGTTGGTGGGTTTCCTTCTATGAACTGCTTGCTTCAGGTTCTTCCACAAAATTTCAATTGAATTAAGGTCCAGACTCTAACTCGGCCATTCCAAAACATTAACTTTGTCCTTCTTTAAAAATTCTTTGGTAGAACGACTTGTATGCTTGGGGTTGTTTGTCTTGCTGCATGACCCACTTTCTCATGAGATTCAGTTCTCGGACAGATGCCATGAGATTTTCCTTCATAATTTGCTGGTATAATTCAGAATTAATTGTTCCATCAATGATGGGTTACGGAGTTTTCCTGGCCCAGTGTGCAGCAAAAACAGACAACACACGATCTACCACCACACTGTTTCGCAGATGGGTGAGCGGGTCTTATGCTGGAACTAAAGCAGTGTGTTCTTTCCCAAAAGAACACTTCTCATATAAACCAAAAAATTCTATGTTGGTCTCATCTGTCCACAAAACATTTCTCCAATAGTCCTCTGGCTTGTCCACATGATCTTTCGCAAGATGGAAGAGGGCGTGTTTTTTTTGGAGATCATTGGCTTTCTCCTTGCAACTCTGCCATGCACACCATGGCTCTTCAGTGTTCTTCTGATGGTGGACTCATGAACATTATCATTAGCCAATGTGAGAAAGGCCTTTTGTTGCTTAGAAGTTGCCCTTGGTTCCTTTGCAACCTCGCAGACTATTACAAAGTCTTGCTTTTGGAGTGATCATTGTGTGCCGACCGCTTCTGGGGAGGGCAACAGTGGTCTTGAATCTCCTCCATTTCTACACAATCTGTCTGACTGAGGATTTGTGCACTGTAAAAAATGCAACTTGATATTTTCCAGCTTACGAAACCTTTCGAGTCTCAAATACTAAAAAATGCAGTTTTCTTGAAACTACATAAAAATCCTTGTAAGACCAACAGAATTGAACATAAAAACCTTTGTCAGACCCCAAATGCTCTCCCAACTAATCAAACAGAGTTGTCTGAACAAAGCATTTTATATTGCTGAAATGTTAAGGCTTTGTGAGTTCCCAGCATGCATTGCAGCATGAAGAAATTATGCAGATACTGTTATAGGGTTATTGTTTTGCTGTTTGCTGGCTTCATTTAAACTTTTTCGTTGTTGTTTTGTCATTATTGTTAGTTGTTTGTTGTGCAGTGATTTAAAGAGCTCATCTTTTTTATATTTGTTGATTGCCACCGTTCTTGAGGTTTGTGTGTCAAGTATTGAGGCCTAGAGTATGCTCAACCACTTAAATCTATATTCTGGATATCTTAGTCTTGTAGGATGCTTAATAAACAAAGACAATGTTGTCCATATTGGTTTTTAACATTTCATTATCTTCTCGATATCATCATTATTTTAATGACATAAATTGATAAAGAAATAAGTCCTTGTTTGTCATGCGTAAATAGACATAAAAATGGTAATGTGGTGACTATTTACACATTCTTTTTTTTCCATCCAGGAAACAGAAAATAATAAATTAACTCAACAACAGTACTTGTTGTTTCAGTTGCTATGATAAGAATAACTTTATTAGCAAAATAAGACAATCATCATTGCATGAACAAAAAAATTTACATTGGCTAAACAAAGTATCTGTACTGAGAAGAACTAAAAAAATTGTGACATGGGCCGGTATGAGATTATGACGGTATGATAACCTTAGATAAAAATTTAACGGTATCACGGTATTGTGATTACAGCTCTAAAATGCGTTATTTTTAAATGTCTGGGTAAAAAAAAAAAAAACTACTTTTTTCCCCCACTGAACACATTTTATTTTTAAGAAACAAATAGAACATTTTGGATCAGTAAACATGTCAGGCTAAATAATTAAAACAAATAATTTAATTCTTCTTAATTAAATGCAGTCACATAAGTGAGCCTAAACCTGCAGCTCAACAATAATCAGAACATAAATAAATAATTTTCTGTAAAAAAAAAATCCCTATAAATGAAAAAAACGCAGTCACTTAAGAGAGCCTAAACCTGCAACTCAATAATCAAAAATAATCAAAACATAATTTCTGTAAAAAATAAAATAAAAAAATTTATAAAAAATGCATGCATAAACCTGCAGCCCAACAAGGTTTTTTTTTTGGCAATAGACGTTATGAAGTGCTGCCAGCATTGCTGCAGAGGGTGAAGGGGTGGGGGGTCAGCCTGTCAGTGTTCAGACCATACGCCGCACACTGCATCACATTGGTCTGCATGGCTGTCGTCCCAGAAGGAAGCCTCTTCTAAAGATGATGCCCAAGAAAGCCCACAAACAGTTTGCAGAAGACAAGCAGACTAAGGACATGGAAACATGTCCTGTGGTCTGATGAGACCAAGATAAAACTTATTTGGTTCAGATGGTGTCAAGCGTGTGTGGCAGCAACCAGGTGAGGAGTTCAAAAAAAGGTTTTTTGGGGGGGGGTTTTTCTTGCCTACTGTCAAGCATGGTGGTGGGAGTGTCATGGTCTGGGGATGCACGAGTGCTGCCGGCACTGGGGAGCTACAGTTCATTGAGGAAACCATGAATGCCAACATGTACTTTGACATACTGAAGCAGAGCATGATCCCCTCCCTTCGGAGGGCAGTATTCCAACATGATAACGACCCCAAACACACCCAAGAAGACCACCCCCCCCCCCCCCCTGCTGCTAAAGAGCTGAGGATAAAGGCGATGGATTGGCCAAGGCATGGGCAGCCTCCAAACGGAAAAGGTGGAGGAGAGCAAGGTCTCAACACCACAGTCCGTGATGTCGTCATGGAGGAGTGGAAGAGGACTCTAGTGGCAACCTGTGAAGCTCTGGTGAATTCCATGCCCAAGAGGGTTAAGGCAGTAATGGAAAATAATGGTGGGCGCACAAAATATTGACACTTTGGCCCAATTTGGACATTTTCACTTAGGGGGGTACTCACTTTTGTGGCCAGCGGTTTAAACATTAACGGCTGTGTGTTGAGTTATTTTGAAGGACAACAAATTTACACTGTTATACAAGCTGCACACTCACAACTTTACATTGTAGCAAAGTGTCATTCCTTCAGTGTTGTCACTTGAAAAGATATAATAAAATATTTAAAAAAATGTGAGGGGTGTACTCACTTCAGTGAGATACTGGTGTATGTATGTTATCTAAGATACGCTATATATTATATATATAGGAATAGATATAGATACACACACACACATACATACACAACACCAACAAATTTCGCCCACATATCTTGAATTTGTGTTCATTCTAAATGCATTTTAATAGACTGAATCAAGCAGTGAAAGAAAACACACTAAGGGCCCTCTTTCTAAGATCTAAGGCATGGTCCAAAGCGCACGGCGCAATTGCGCTTAGGGCGTGTCTGAATCCACTTTTGCTAGTTTAATGATGGAAAAACGGTCTGCGCGCCTGGCGCATGGTCTAAAAGGTTTGTCCCTATTCTCTTAATGAGTAATGGGAGTGTTTTGGGCGTAACGTGCCATAAACCAATCGGTCTCATCTACCATCCTCTTTAAAAAGCCAGTTGGGCTCGTTGCCACGGCGGAGTCGAATTTGCATGGCGGACGGAAGGCAATTTAAATTAATTAAAAAATGTTTGTGCTGCTGCGCGTCCCTGTGTGTGTAAAAAGCAAAGTGTACGCGCGTTGTGCACCTGTCTGTAGGCGCATATTACTAACACACTCTTTAAATAACAAAAAAAAAAAAATATGGGCGTACCATGCGGCGCAAATGCATTAGCTGTTTCAATAACGTGGCGCAGGATGAAAAGTCAGGATGTGAAATGACAGCTGGTGTCGGGCGCATTAACAAAAAACAACTGCGTTGCGCCTGGCGGACAGGGTATGATAGCAGCCTAACTGCGCACCGCACTAGTATAACCTAATACAGTCATGGCCAAAAGTTATGGCAATGACATAATTTTTGTGTTTTGCAAAGTTTGCTGCTTTAAGCTGTTGTGGTGTTCATTCACACGGTTTCTAGATTATTGTGTAGGGTGATCAGATGCATTTTAAATACTGCTAAAAGCTTCATGGCCAATAAAATGAAACTTTTCACAAAAAAATACAAATTTCACTGGGTTTGATCCTGACACAAATGACCAGCTAACCCAGTAATTGATAATCTATTCAAGCAGCCCATGTGAAAGTAAATGACTATAGGTCAGTGAAATCACTATCATAATAAATACTGTATAGACGAGACTTGCTTAAAGGACGGCAGAGGCGCTCCAATTCAGTGTTCTTGTCACAATGTTACCTCCAAAGAAACAGTGGCCAGCCATCATTCGACTTGCTCAAAATGACCGCACGTGCAAGACATTGTACAAAGAATATTGCCACCTGAAGAGACCCAGTACCGGATCATCACAAGAAATTCAAGGAGAGACCGGTTCCTCGACTGCAGTGAAGTCTTCAGGTTGTCCAAGAGTTTCCAGCAAGCGCCAGGACCGTCTCCTACTGAGGTGTCAGCTACGGAATCGTGTCACCAGCGGTGCAGAGCTTGCTTAGGAATGGCAGCAGGTTGGTGTGAGTGCATCTGCACGCACAGTGAGGCCAAGGCTTTTGGACAAAGGCCTGGTGTCAAGAAGGGCAGCAAAAAAGCCACTTCTCTCCAAGAAAAACATAAAGGACAGACTGAAATTCTGCAGGAAAAAAAAGGATTGGACAGCAGAAGACTGGTTATTTTCTCTGATGAAGCTCCCTTCCGACTGTTTGGGACATCTGGAAAATCGATTGTTCAGAGAAGAAAAGGTGAACACTATCGCTATCATGAGTCCTGTGTTGTGCCAACAGTGAAGCATCCTGAGACCATCCATGTGTGGGGTTGCTTTTCAACCAAGGGAGTGGTCTCTCTCATAATTCTGCCCAAAAACAATGCCATGAATAAAGAATGTTATCAAAACATCCTGCAAGAGCAACTTCTTCCAACGATACATGAGCAATTTGGTGATGATCCGTGAATTTTCCAGCATGATGGAGCACCATGCCACAAAGCAAGAGTGATAAAGAAGTGAAGATCATTACATTGAAATTTTGGAATCCGTGGCCAGGCAACTCCCCAGATCTCAATCCCATAGAGAACCTGTGGTCAGTCCTCAAAAGGCGAGTGGACAAGCAGAAGCCCACAAATTCACGAATTACCATGA
This sequence comes from Sinocyclocheilus anophthalmus, assembly GCA_018155175.1. Lineage (NCBI taxonomy): Eukaryota > Metazoa > Chordata > Actinopteri > Cypriniformes > Cyprinidae > Sinocyclocheilus > Sinocyclocheilus anophthalmus. The sequence goes on along the minus strand of JADLZN010005983.1, from coordinate 312,697 downwards.
ATACCTTTAAGTTTCTGTTTGTATATGATATGACGATAGTTTTACTCAGAAGAAATGGTAAAATGCTCATGAATTGACTCTCAGAGAAGTTCTGGAGATGTTGTTCATGTATTAATGTCCTCATCAGTGAGACGGCAGACGTTAATATCACCAGAAGCGGCACGCACGCTTCAGTACGAGTAGTACACAAAACCGCACATCTGCGCCATTCATTAACACATAGACACGCAGAATTCATATTTAAATAGTCGTTGTGTGGCTTAATATTCACAAATACTAGTGGGAGTGGGAGTGGGCTCATTTGTGTGCACGATCGGGGCGGACCTACGCTGTGAGGAGCTCTGCGACATGTACACAGTAGAGACAGATTGACATGCCGTCGTATCAAATAAAGAGAAATAAATAAGGGCCTTAGTTATTTAATAAGAAACGAAACAAGTTATAGGACCAAATGTCTAGCCGCCCCCTAATATAATGGCATGGGGACACCCTGAATATGACTTTAGGTCACACTTTTTATAGTATCTGTACTTACTGATATTATTTTTTTGGGAAACGTAGAGGACTGATGAACTTCACTACATTTGAAAGACCACATATCACAACTATTTTACGCCACTACACTTCCATCAAGGACCTAAAAGTTGTCATTATGGAGAGCTTTGAACGTCAGTGGGGGATTTTTTTCTTCTTGAAATTGCAGACTTCTTTTTTTATCAGTAATCGTAATTTTAACACCCTATCAGCACTCTTGTCGGGTTATGTGATGTCCCAGCATTTTTTAAACACTGACCATTTGCAATTGTGATATTTATTTACAACAATTCAATAATAAGAAGTTAATATTGTGGTATAATTTAGACAAAATATTGTCTGATTTTGCAAAATTGTGTAAATGAAAATATTACCTATAAACCACAGGAGAACTTTTGTGCATCTCCTAAAAAACACAAGGTGTTTGACTTGATGCAGCATTGCACAGTCCATTCTGTGTAAGACATCAAAAGTACCACAAGAGCAATTAGAGAGCAATTTTTGACATTTTTGTTTTGATGTCAAATAAATCTTGCTGTTTTGCTTTTTTGATAAGCAGTGTTGCTGTTGTAACGTTATACAGCTACAGTTGTGTTGCTGGGGTTTTAAAGCAGGTTTTTTTTTTCTTATCAATCTGTATTTACAGCCATTTCACAGTCTACTTGGCTCAAATGTGGATGAATGGCTACATGTAGATGTGTGCACACACTGCCTGAGCTGTGTGAGTGAGTCACTAGGCTGTGTTTGGGGGGGGTTAGGGTTGTTATGTTAAACTAAAACCTTTTTTTTTTTCAACTCACTTGTTTCATTTCTATTGGTTTGTAACATTCTAAAAGCTCTTTATTCCAAAGATACTGCAAGCTAGTCAGTGTATTCAGTAGGCGTAATATATTGTAAGTTGTTTCAGAGGCATAAGGTATTGCAAGTATTACATACAACAATAACAAAACAGTGCATTGACTTTTGGTACTTAAGTACTTTTAAATGCAAGTACTTCTGTACTTTTACTTAAGTAAAAATCTGTCTTTACAACTTTTACTTGTAATGGAATAAAATTTGACCAGCAGTATGTACTTTCACTCAAGTAATGGAGTTATGTACTTGGTCCACCCGGCCAAAAGCATTGGAAGAGCCCAGTTGACTTGAAACGCGATGAAATACAAAGCATGCTGTCATATGCTAGAGTGACCAGACGTTTTTTAGTGGTGTCTTCCACACGCAAATTTCCCTTTTTACAGCACTTTTAAAACACCCCACAAATACACTGCAAACACAATTATTATTATTATTATTATATATTTTTTTCAAATTACATGCTTTTGGTTTCTTTTTGTAAATCTGGTTATAATGGAATATTGTCGCCCCGTAGCCCTTTTGTGATGATTTTTGGGAATTAAAATCAGCCAGGGTCAGTTTAAACCACCAACATCGTGATCATCTAATGATAACAACAGCATATGAAACCTATTCATATCCAGTGTTAAATTGTCTAAGATTAATGATATTTTGACCACTGAAATAGGAAATGTTCCTGGTTTTCATTTCAGAAGTCCGTTCACCTCAACACGTTTACTGGTATTGAAACAAAAATACAACATACAAACATATTTTATAAACAGCCTTAAACTGTATGACTCTTTTGAATCAGTTTTACAGGAACATTAAGAAAGTTTACTCAAAATGTAACCTACTACACTAGGATCAAAGCTATTTTTTATCAGTAATAAATACGGATGTTCGCAGCACTTCTCTGACTAGATTTGACATTTAATTTAAAGATATAGTGGGGTTAAATAAATAAAAATCGCACCTAAAAAAACTGACAACTTTAACGAGTAGACCGACCTGCCATACGTTCGCACTGAAGCACCATCTTTCACCAGGTCTGTATTGATTTCCCAGAGGAAGTGAAACACGGCTGGAGGAGGCAGCATTTTATATATTCAGTTTAACCATGCATCTAGAGGCTTTGGTCATTGGAAATTAATAGTATTTTAGATACTCGGCACATTAAGACAACAGCGCCATGCCACAGAGTCACGTGACACGTCACCAGGCAGGAAAGAGGTATGAGGGCTCTGACGCACTTCCACATACATTTAATGAATTGGCCAAGCATCAGTATGTTCATTTATTTATTTGCTTATGTTTTATTTACATCATAATTATTTGTATGTATTATTTACGTTTTTATTTATTTTGTGGTTTTGTATTTTGCGTTCACCAGTCCTTTTTTTCAACAGTAAATACAAAGTCAAAAGGGACGTAATTCACCCGTTTGGTATGCATCTTAAAACGTAGTTTTAAAAAAAATAATAACAATCCGGAATTATGACTCTTTTGCCTTATTGTTGGGAGATACCAACCTCCGCGGCTCTACCATTGGAGAAAGCGTACGTTAACTGTAAACTTGGATCACGTGTGTCTTGATAACCGATTTGTTATCGCTTCTATTGGTCAATTTACAACTGACGTCAAAATTCGCCCTCCTTCAAGGAAGTAACAAAGCCCAGTAGGCCAGAGTTGAAACGTTATACAACATAAATAAAAGCACACAAAGCAGAAGGCACGTCGCCCAGAAGGAGCTCCAACGGAACAGTCATGAATCCTGATATTAGCCGTGAACGTGAAAATGCATCTTTTAACCTGGAGATCCTTACGAACATACTGGATGGTGGTGCAGAAAAGACACGCAGGAGGAGAGAAATAGGTCAGCTGTGATCAGAATTATCTGATTTCATCTGCATTGTTAAAATTGTACTTTTGAAGGTAGATAATTGTGTGTTTGTTGTGTATTATATCTATCTCGATATCTCTTCTATATATATATATATGTATGTATATTATGTAGTAGGTGGAGTGTTGTTTTTGAGTGCAAAAGAAAAAAATTATTGATTTGATTTGATCTGTTTATTTATTTCATAGAGACAATACATGTTAATGAACATTAGTATGAAATACAAAATGTAAACAAGCCGGATTATAGCAACAGTACAATTTACATCCGCAGTCCCTAGGCAGGTACACAAAAAAACAAGTACTCCGACATACATACAGCACTACATAAAACACAAATACCCCAAACACATTATTTAAAATTTCTACGTATAATGTTTACACAACTGATTCGTCATAAGCCACTTTTTGAAATGATCTTTAAAAGTGTGATAAGTAGAAAATTGTCTTATTGACTGCGGTAAACTATTCCGATATTTACTCCCTATTAAAGACAATACTTTGTCAAAAAGATTTTCGCCTAAATGGCACCTCGCAAACCCCTCTAATGATAGACCTAGTACCAATACCACAATCTGACATATGTTTTATAAATTCTTTTAATGGAGGTGGGGCAAGCTCACACTAGACCATATAAATAAAACACGCATATTTAAGCCTAATCAATTTCTAATTTCTAATTAATTAAAATATTTCTCAGGAAATGCATTTATTGTACTTTCCACAAAATACAATTTTATATATTTTTTTTCTGCAGACTATTGCTGTGCTTTTATTTTCTATTGTACTATTTCAGTATTTCATGAAAATTACATGTATAAGGCCAGCGGCACTTTCAGAGTTGCTATATTGCTTTTATAGGGGATGGTGATTCTTATACCAAGTCACTTTACATGTGTATTTGCAGTGACACCCTCTTTCATTATTATTAATTATTATTATTATTATTCTCTTTTCTTTTTTCCCTTTTTTCTTTTGTCATTAAATTGGGCCTCTTTATCTATTTATCTATTCTAAAGTAAACATAACTTTGTGCATAACGAAATTGTATGACTAAAAAAATGAAAGAGAGATTTAATGTTCAGTAGTGTAAGAAAAATCTCTATTTCTATTTCTATTTCTGTATCATAGATCCTCAGCCAGAACATTTTTTACACCAGCAAGTTTGAGACATCAAGGTAAAAAGTTAGGTTAAAAAATGGCACTCATCACCTGTTGTGCTTTATTTTTATTTCCTAGAGTCTCTGGTGATTAGTGATCCAGACTTCCAGCATGAAGACCTGAACTTCCTCTCCCGCAGTGAGAGATATGATGCAGCAGTGCGGAAGAGTGCTCAGATGATTTTGAAGCTTAGGGAATATGGTATTTCTGATCCAGAGGAGATCTACTCTTACAAGAGGTTTGTGTATTTGCCATTTAGGGATATTGTGTGATTGTGTGATGTATAGAGGATAGAAAACAAAAGTTTTGAGGTCCATATTAAAACAGACTCCCAGTCAAATGCTTGGGTAAGTCTACTCTTTATGATTAGAATTTTTCCCACTCTTTTATATAAAGGTAAAGTCTTAAAAATATGAAAGTTAATTGAAAGTAGTTGAAAGCTGAAAGAAGAATATGAAAGTAAATAATGAGCGCCCTGGTGTTATTGTCACCTTTGTCCCAGCATTTTGTAATCAATGACACGTCATGTATGGGTTATATTCTTGCTTCATTCCAGCTGTTCCTTCATAGTGCCAACATTGCTCAAAGAATCTTTTTATCTTTTATCTTTTTGAACTGGTTTCATCCAAACAATGCATTTTTCTGGATGTGGAGTAAAAATATCCTGTTTATTTTATTATTTTTTTTTATTAATGGAAATCTAGTAAATATGTTTTTGTCACATTACGTTACTTACTTAATAATGTAACATTGTAGATCCTTTCTACATAACCAAACCAATGGTATGATGTTGTAAAAAAAGGCTTGCGAGTAACATGAAAGCTTATTTATTTTGCAATCAAAGGCAAGTTCCAAAGTGTTTGCAGATAGCCTGAGCAAAGGTCTCAGGTTAAAAGTGTGTCAAAGGGAATTAAAGAGAATTAGAGTTTACTAACTCTACTCCTATTCTCAAACTGAAATAGTTGAAGTATGGTTGAAAGTTCACTTTTAATACACATTTAGCACTATGTTGCACTAATTTCAGTTAATGCAGCCATTGTGTACTGTTAATTGATAAATAATTACAAAGCAGGTTTATATAAATGTGTAAATATATTTGCCTTTAAAAAGCACTTCTGAAAACCAGTGTAAATTTCTGTAACTGCATATTTGCGTGTATCTCTACTTGAAGTTTTATATCTGTTTGCTCTTATCCTGCAGTATTGCGAAGGGTGTGTATCAAGAGCCCTTTGGTGTCCATTATGTCATGTTCATTCCCACCTTAAACAGCCAGTGTACAGCTGAACAGCGCAAAAAATGGATCCCATTAGCTGAGTCATTCCATATGTTAGGCACCTACGCTCAGACAGAGCTGGGGCACGGTCAGTTCCTCTCTCTCAGACAATTATGGGAAATTTACTTTTTTTATTTAGGCCAAACAGAAAGTGTTGTACTTATTGGGTTCAGCGCTAACAATGGATTTATTTAAGTGACCCTTGCAGGTGTTGACAGCCCAGTATGGTCATATTTTAATTGTTTACTGTCTACTAATCATACAGAAATTATGATTGCATGTCAACCACCACGGCTTATGTTTATCTCGATTGCTAAATCTGGGGTGTATTCCAGAAAGCACGGTTAACTTACCGTCAGCTAAACCCTGAACTTTCGGTTGATTAACCCCAAACCTTGCTTACTCGAGGTATGTGGTTCCAAAAACGTGTCAGGGGAGGTATTAGTTCATTCCACACTCGAAGTATTTTCCATGTTAAGACGCAAGACATTCTCATGAAGAGCTGCCGATTTTTGGGGTGGTGTACCTCCTAACTCCCTTTCCTCTTTTGCTTTTTGTCCGCTTGTATTAGCGATGAATCGATGAGTCCACTATGGAAGCGGACGGCGAAGAAAAAGCGTGCCATGCTGTTTCTTTCTTTCTTTTGTTCAATGGTCGTTTATATGCTTAGTGCATATTGCCACCTAATTGATAGTTGTGCAATCATTTTTTTTTTCTTTTCCGTTTAATCTTTAATCCTTGAGAATATGAATTATATTGTTTGATCTTTGATGCTAATTATATATTAAGTCATATCAGATATGTATTTTGATTTAGAATTTAGACATTATAGAAAATGCAAATCCATGTGTGAGATGATAATATAAAACGTAATAAATAAATATATATAATAAATTAAACATTACCTTGTCATAGTGTTTTATAATTTATAAAGATAACTGTTATATATGCCAATAAAATAAATATAATAACCAAATTAGAATAATATATTACCTTATTTACTACTTATTTAGGCTCATTCATGAACATTATCTACAAAATAAATTATTATTTATATATATATACAAACCTACACACACACACAAGGAGGGATTATTTGCCGCAGCGGTGCCCTGGGCACGAAGGCCTCCTTCTGTGTTTTTTCCTTTTTTATTCGAAATATCTCCAAACGATTCTCAAATATGTGTAAGTAAATACATTTTGCACCTAGATGTTAGTTGATCTATAATGGGCGATGGGCAAAGTAGCCTAATAATTGTTAGTGTAAAGATGGGGATACTGCAATTAACAGTATTCATTTATAATGTGCAATGATTGTATTTATGGGCTACCACTTAATAGGTGCAATAATTTGATTTAGATGCCGCTAATCACCATGTGCATTATCAATATCTATATGCCGCTGTCAATTGCTTTTAGTGCTATATTTTTAATGTAGCCTATGTATGCAAGGTCGATTTTGGTGCAAACAACTCTGAGTGACGTGACAGCGGAATTTGTGTTGTAGTTGTAATAAGCACAATCATGTGTATCAGGAAATCGGACAGTCACAGACAAAAGTGGCAATTATCTTGGAGAAATACAGATATTTTTTTCTCGTCCCACCCCAACCCAACGAATACAACAGTTACCGTCTTGAATCCTTCACTGCAGGTGACAAGTCCTAGTCTACCACGGAATACAAATCAAAGAACCCGCGTACGCTCACAAGTTCTGCTACTATTGCTGCAGTGAATATGGAGCAAAACACATTCACACACCTGCATCAAAAAACATGAAGTCATGGATGATTTTTGTACATCCGCAAATCAGTATGTAAATTATTACAATGATATTTGCACACTTGTAGAATGTTTTCTTACATACATATTTTTTTCTTGGATGCTTTTTCTAGCACAAACACAAGTGCATAACTACAACGGCGTGAATCTGCTGCTACGAGTCTCAAACATGTTTTCGTTGCAAATGCCAAGTTTCACGCTCTCTCCCTTATGCACAGCCTATCTGTGTGAAAAATGGTGCAAAAGTCATTTGTGCATCTGTAGAGGCAACGGCACTGTTCAGAGAGCAAAGAATTTCAGCCAATCAGAAGAGCTCATTTAGGCGCCTGAAACACGCCCCCTAGTTTTAACCACAACCCCGGAAAATCGCGAGCTGCGAGCATCTTGACAACGACAAGTATCAAAAAAGGTACGTGGCAATTTTTCCTTTCTGAAATCATTTGTTTATAGCTTAAATATAGCTACGTTGGCAAACAGTGTTTCTTAGTTAGGTTAGCAAATATTATTTCACGAAAGGCAAGCTAACGGTAGCCTACCTGCACTGTTAAATTTGCTATTCAATCGTCTCGTATTAAATTACACTGTCTAATTTATTCCTTGTATTCTGTTAGCATTTAAATATATAAGAATTAACCTAAAGGGTAAAACTAAAGGTAAATTTACCGAGGCAATCTATCAGGAGGGTAAATATTATATAGTAGTTAGATAGTGCGGCCAAAGCACAATAACAAGGAATTCTCACAAGGAATGAAAACTGAGACCCCCCCCCCCCCTTATAACTAAAGTAATTAGTAATCCTACCCAACAATGAGAGTAATAATTACTAGGCAAATTACCTACTATAGCTTGCCTGCTGTAAATTACCTTTAGTTTACTATAGTAGGCTATCCCAATAAAAAATACTATTCACCAAAGAAAAAAAACATGGTACCCTTGGTTTTAACTCACTCGCCTGTGAAGATGCACCCTGATCTGTCATTTTTCGATAAGGTAAAGCATAACAGAATACAAGGCATAAATCGATATTAGACAGTGTAATTTAATACGAAACGATTGAATAGCAAACTTAACAGTGCAGGTAGGCTACCGTTAGCTTACCTTTCGTGAAATAAGATTTGCTAACTTAACTAAGAAACACTGTTTACCAATGTAGCTGTATTTAAGCTATAAACAAATGAGTTCAGAAAGAAAAAATAGCCACGTACCTTTTCTGATACATGTCGCTGTCAAGATGCTCGCAGCTCACGATTTTTCGGGGTTGTGGCTAAAACAAGGGGGCGTGTTTCAGGCGCCCAAATAAGCTCTTCTGATTGGCTGAAATTCTCAGCTCTCTGAACAGTGCGCGCCGTTGCCTCTAAAGATGCACAAATCACTTTTGCACCATATTTCACACAGATAGGTCGGGCATAAAGGTGAGGCATCGACGAGCGTGAATGTCATTTGCTAAGCATTGTGCGAAGAAGAAAACAGGTTTGAGCCTCGTAGCAGCCGTTTGGCGGGCACGCAGTATGTAGGTATGCACACTGTGTTTGTGCTAGCACAAGCAGTCCAAGAAAAGAAAAAAAATATAGATATGTATAGAAAACATGTACAGCCGGAACTCTAATTGCAAGACTTCAGCAGAATGATGGAGGACTGTACCAAATTGGTCTGTGACTTCACATTTTGATGCAGGGTGTGAATTGTGGTTGGCACCATATTCACTGCAAAAGCAATTAATAGTAGCACAAAACTTGTGTGAGGTTTACGAGGTTTTGATTGTGATTCGTCAGACTAGGAGTTTGGACCTGCAGTGAAGGAATTCTAAGACTGTAACTGTTGTGTTGTTGGGGGGACTGTAGAAAAAAAATATCTACAAGTTGCAAACTTTTGTCTGTGATTCAGATTTAATTGATCCACATGTGTGGCTATTCTCTTTTACTATTATTATCAAAGTCCGCTCTGGTCACTCAGTGTTTTGCACCAAATTATACCTTCATACCGATGCTGAGAGCATCTTCAGCATTTTATTTTTACATGATTCGTTACGAGTAGAGGCTACATGTTTGAGTTAACAGTATTTAAAGCAGTGGAACGGAATTTTCATTCATATGTGCACTCGTGTGTGTCGTACAGTTGGAATGACAATACGAGCTTACCTACCGAATATCATTAATTACGCATAAAAACCTCTTTTAATTAAGTACAAGATTATGGGTGTCATGCCATAAGATTTTTAATACGACGACTGTATAACGTGGATTTACTAAAAACACTATAGTTATAATATACCAATTTGAAGATGTACAGAGGAAGAGAGAGAAAATATACATTGACTTCAGTCTAGCCTTGTGATTAAGCACTCGCCAAAAACTCCCATTTAAATCACTGAGTCTGTTTATACTGTGAAATGAATATCTTACTTACAATCGTACTCACATCTGCACTTGTTGTTTGATGAGAGCAAAATTTGCGGAGAGTCAGAATTCAGTCAGGGATGAGGCACAGACACCTGAACAAAAACCGCGTTTCAGACAATGGACTCATTGGGAATATATAATTCTCAGCGCTGTAAAAGCTTAGTCTCGGGCACAGGCCAGCCAAAGGCAAACACAGGTTGATATTAGCGGGCTCATGATGTGACGCACTGAACGTTCTAATCACACCAGTGTGATCGTATCAAATATAAAAAAACATTATTCAGCTATTTTTTTGTCACAACAATCTCCGTCTGAATGAGCATGACAGAGGCGTCCCCCAAGGTCGCTTTCTGGGAAGAGCGGTATTTCGGCAGGGCCTCCCTCTGGTCTAGTGCCCTGGGCACATGCCCAGTAGGCCCGTGCGTTAATCCGTCCCTGTAGTATATATTTCGATTATATATATATATAATGTATATATGGAGTACCGCACCCCTATATATATATTATGATATATATTAATTATACTGTTTTATAGATAATAATAGCTAGCTTAATATATTGTGTAGATAATATAAGGTGGGCGCTATCTGTCACGACAGGACAGGTCTGCTAGTCAGATCACGAATGTGTAGCTTGCGCTAAAGTGATCTAACCGCTGGAACATGACCTGTTCCGGAGGCAGGCTTATCTGCAAAGGAACAATTTACTATGGTTAATACATACCTGAAGTAACCGTGCTATGAGGTTTGGAACCGAATGTGCTGAGGTGTATCCGCCGTATCCTCAACTGGAACAAAATGCTTTTGGAATAACCCCTGGTCTTGCTTTTAGTGTTGTCTTTCTAATGAAAGCTCTTAATTGCCAGTATAGTGATACTGTTCGAGCGTTCTTACTCTTCAGAAAAAATGGTTCGACAAAGACAGTAACCAGATTCGGGTCTTCTACGATAAACAGAAACCCTTGGTGTAATAGATTTTTATACGGTTCCATAAAATCGCCATGCTTTGGAAGTGCAAGTATTAGAACCTAAGGGGTGATACAAGAATTTTTTAATAATAGTTTAATTTTAGTTAGATTATTCGTTTATTAATGTTATTAGTAATATTAGGCTTATTCCTTATCGTCATGGTTGTATAATATATAAGGCTGGTAGTGTACTTGATAAAAATGAGAACTTAGTGTTCAACTGCGGTTACTGTATTTGTGTATTGACCACAGAAAATTGTTGCAAAAATGACAGTGCTCTAACAACAGTAGCTAAGCACATTAATAAATGATAACATTTGACATTTTTTAAATTAGTAATTGCATAAAGAAATTAAACCAATCCGAAACACAAAATATATGCAATGAAGTGAATTCCATTTGAAAACATCTTGTGAATTAGTGAAATATTTTCGCAATACAATGTGTTATTACATGCTTGTATTGCTGTAATTGAGTAATAGTTTCTCTCTGCAGACTATAAGCTTCTGTCTGGGTAGAAATACACATTTGAGTTTAGAGTCACAATGCATCTCCCCCTTTGCTAAAATCAGTTCTTTTATGAAGGCTCAAACAGTCGCATGGAAGGGAGAAGTATTTGAGCTTTGGGTATTAACTTAAATGTGTTTGTGGCTGGGTGTGATGAAAGAATTTTTTATACAGTTAAAAAAAACTGAGACTGAATTGACCCGGCACCAACTATTCTTTGGTAAACTTCAACTCACACTGTGTACTAACAATTGCAGCAAACAGTCGCTGGACATAACTCCAAAGAGCCAGGTCCGTTGACAGCCAACGGAGGACACACTCCCAGCACACAAAGTTGAATACCAGCAGTTCGACACCAGCCTCATTACCCGTGAACGGCGCCCTCTTAAGGCACTCAGATCAGTACTGATTCATCTCTACTCACTCACCCAGTCACAACCAATGAGCAAGCGCAGTGGCAAGAACATTGGGTTCGACGAGTCCGATTAACACGCACCCAATGTACACTATGAACTACAGGGAATGAGGACTCCTATCGACTGTAAGTGAAACACTATCCCTTACTCACAGGGGGTGTGGCCAAACACTGAAGGCATCCTATATCCGATCGTTTAACCGATTTTTGTGCTCCACAGACAAACGTGTGGTGACAATTATGAACTGGAGAATCCCTTGAGATTGTAAAATCGAGGGGGGCGGTGGGAACCCCACTGTGTTCTGAGAAGACCAGCCAGGGCCAGACAGATGTCCTGAATTTACATTCCTTTAGCCTAAGCCCACAAAGAAGCCATGCTTCTGGTAGAGTGAGCGCAGGCTCCAAAGGGACAAGTCTCTCGTTTAGAAGCATATGCCAATGCTGTCGCTTCTACAATCCAATGAGACAAATTTTGAAACCAGCAGCCCATAATTGTAGCCTTTGAAACAGATAAACAACTGCTCAGACAGTCTAAACTAGCTAGTCTTGTCCAGATAAACATCCAAGACAAGTTCCATAGATGCAGCGTCCATAGACAGTGAAAATAAATCGCCCACTCTTTTAATGCATGCCAGCGTGAGTAAGAGAGCTGTCTTAAAAGAGGGCACTGTAATGTCTGCCATATGTACCAGTTTAAAGGGTGGCTCGGAAAGTGCACTAAGCACCAGGGACAGGTTAGGACGAGGAGGATTTAGCTGCCATTAAGCATCTGCCCAACACACTGACCTGCCAAATGTGTAGGTTCCACAGTTCCGGCCTGGGGCACTTTGCCCCCTCACCTGGGAGAGTAGATCCCTCCATAATGGAATTGGCCACAGGGGAGCCAAAACAAGCTGTATCAATTCCAGAAACCAAGGCTGGTTGGGCAAGGTTAAGTCCTGATCTCACAACCTGAACTCTTTCTTTGGAAAGAGAACATTCTCCATGGACTGACCCACCCCTGGATAGCATATGATTGAGCAGAGTTCATTGAGATCATTGAGTTAACTAGTCTCAGCTTCAGACATCACGCCCATGGACCGTTGGCGAACGTTCGGACCTGCATATGGCCACAAAAGTGAAAAACATTCACCACACAGGATCTTTTCACAAGCGTGCGTTCACTATGGCCAGGCTGAATTATACAGGATTTCTGGGATACGTGTGTTATTGTAAAACATTAAACATGACACGGCACATAGCGAAACATGATTGGTCGCTTTACCTGTCAGTGATATGGCCTCTTGGGCGATCTTTGGCCATTAAAAGCGGCCAAGGTTCCCAGACCTTCTGCCTTCAGTCTGAAGGTCTGGCTACACGAGACTAAGACCAAACATGCATTTGAAAGATGCGCTGTCATAGTTTGCCGAATTTAAGTTCATGCCCATGAACATGACGCTCTGCGTGGGAAGAAGCCTGCTCTTCTGCATGTTGATTGACAGCCTGAGATCTTTCAGGTAATTTAAGAGCTGAAGTTTGTGGCTTTCTAACATGTCCTGAGATCAGACTAAAATAAGCCAATCAATTGTCCAGATAGTTCAGGAAAGATATTCCACTGTGCCTGAAAGGGGAAAGAGCTGTTACGCACATTTCGTAAAGGTTCCCTGAGCCAAAGCCAGCCCAAATGGAAGAACTTTGAATCGATAGGCTCTGCCTTCGAACGCATCCTCTACTGCCATATATGCTTTCTCTGCAATATGGGCAGTAGTGTGCCACCTTTAGAAGGAAGCAATGGCAAAGACTTCCAGCCACGAGAGGAAGGGGGTAAATGTGCAGACACACAGGTAGAAGACACATGCGTCATGCACATCTGGAAGCTCAATGGGTCCGCCACACACACAGCATTCAGCGTCAGTGGCGAGGAATGCTTGCTTGCTTTGTGAAGGTCAATGGTGGTGAACAGCGAGTTATATACACCCCTAACTTAGGTGCTTACGTGCCATTGGCCGGTGATTTACATCAGTCCAATGCAATCATGCTTCAGTATTTGAGGAAGGAGTTGGATAACCCCAAAGCGTTAGCATGCAATGCCGAGAGACCGACTCGAAAGGGAACCATAATTAGTGAGAATGTAAGAGAATAAGTCCGTTGGAAAGAAAGAGCAGCAGGTATTGAAGAGAATAATGGATTCTTCGTAGAGAGTGTCATTGAGAGGGAAGAAAAGTATCTGCTGAGAATATGGGGCAGATAGGTCACCCTATTATCTCTGTCTCTCGTTACCCATCTGGGATTACTTGAAGAAACAGAAAAAACTGAGACGGACTAAATCCAGAAGAACTGTGGCAATGTCTCCAAGATTCTTCAAGAAACCTACCAATAAAGCTACCTGAAAAACTATGCGCAAGTGTACCTAGGACAAAAGCTGTTTTAAATGCAAAGTGCGGTCACACCAAATGTTGATTTGATTCAGTTAATAGAAGTTAATTGATAAATACCACAATCTCAGTTATGACATTTTATTTGTGAAAAGCATTGGCCTAAAACTTTTCACAGTACTGTAGCTGTGCAGGTATGGTTTCTGCAAGCATTCTGTGAATGTGTGGTTTACTACAGCGTCGCGGATGTTAGTTCTGTCTGTAGTTTTTCTGTTTCTTCATGTAATCCCAGACAGACTGGATGATGGTGAGATCAGGCCGCACACCTACTTTATCAAGCTTCTCAAAGTGCTTATTTTGTCCTTAATGCTGAGAATTCATTAAATTTAATCCTATTTCAACACTTAACAGGCACAAATGTAATTTTCGCCGCTACCGAGGGAGCATATTCAAAATAATACAAATAGACAAAAGGCCGTAGTTTGATGATGCCGTGTGCACCTGAGTGTGGAGTCATGGGCAGGTGTCGTCTGCACCCCAACAGCCGATGCACAATCAGACGGACTCAGCGGCGCAATCATTAGGATGAGCTATGATTTAGTAATGTAGAGAAGGAAGCAGGGGGAGCGCTGAAAGCGTAGACGCAAAAACGGGCCGCGGAACGAGTGCGACAACGCCGCTTGACCCAGCAGCGCGAGCTTTATTTGCAACACGTCACCGGCTTCAGCTTCTTAGGTGTGGCGTATGTGGTGGGAAAAAAGCAGCGTCTGTGTTATCATATTAGATTACAGTGAAAGCCCTCTGTTATAAGGATCTAATGGTATTTAAAACGCACACAACATATTTACAGTGTCTTTGGCTGTTATGGAAATCGATTGGGGTTATGGAACGCATTAGCAGGGAGGGACAATGACATATGGGACCCGGTCAGTGTCACACCAGTAAAGGCTTATGTTGGTATTGGATACACATTCGATCAAAACCATTTGGGATAATGTAAGTACATCAAACCGCAAACTATATAACACTGTTCTAGTTGTTTTTGGATATTTTAATTAAAAAATTCTTACATATTGTGCCTTTAAGTTTAAAAGCAAGCTTATCAAACCTTTTAACAGCTAAGAAGCGCACCTGTTACTCTCAGTTATTAAGCACGAGAGGTCTCTCAAGTGGTTAGGAGTTGTCAGTAGGGGTTTGTGATGGCGCTGAGGAGAATCTTTCAGGAGAGGAAGAATGTTCTTGAAATGTTTGACAACGAGCAGTTAATAAAACAGTTACATTTCCTCAGTTATTCAAACAGAAACGAGCAAAGAATATTTACATTACCAAAGAACATCATAACTGACTTCTGTCTAGCGCGAGTATTATATGCTCTTTAAAAACACCCCCGTTATAATCAGTGAAGCTACCTAAACGGTATCATGAATAAATCTCTTACCCCTTACTAACACTGCACACGTCTGCGGCACGTTATGGCTCCACGGCCACCGGAGCTGATCCGAGACATCACATCGCACCGCGCCAAGTTATCCGAAGCGGCTCTCCGCAAGAACTCACTAAAGATACGCCTGCCTATATTTTTGACGGATAATAATAATCGTCTTGCTGTCGTCAAAGAAATCAGCAACAGGCGATATCTGACTATCGTCGATACACGATAGTATCGTCTACCGGCACATCCCTAAATTGAAGTTGTGATGACGTGTTCGTTTCCATTACCTACCATGTAGTCTCTTGCAAATTCTTTATTGTCAAAGGTGTGTTGATGTAAAAATCATATAGGAATTAACATTCAATGGGGACATTTATCTGAGAATATTTTAAATAAGGGAAATCTATTCAGGGATTGGTCCATGGTATTCTGTATCCAAAATCCGTTGTGGGCACAGAAAGTGGCTCGTGACCATCAAACTCCTTGAATGTTTCCAATTGATCACTTAAAGATTTAGTCCTACACTTTGCTAAATTATTGACTGAGCATGATGATAACTACTTAAGTCGCCAGCTTTTGAGCAAGAGTATTTTACATTAATGTCAATCTTAGCCGCGTCTCTTGAGGTAGTTGCTCAGAGGGCTTGATGAACGGGCCCTGATCTCTGGTGGTTGCACTGGCAGTCTTCTTGGGTATACAAAGATCTCACTAGCTTGTTACACTTAATGGCAAAAGGCATTCTTGGAAATGTTAACTGATATTCTATGACACACTAACGAAAAAATAGAATAAAGTGGACGAACGAAGTATTTTACTTGCGTACACATTTTGAGTACTGTACTTTATGAGTCATTAATTTCGGGAACGTAGACTTTATCTTCCTTTACTACATTTGCAAAGGACCCAATATCCTACTGTTCCCTCCACTACATTGCGTCAAGGTCCTTGAAGTAGAAAGTCGGCGAGACTATCATTAATCACTCTTGCAGGGGGTTAGGTGAAGTGATTCCCTGAATTTTTAAACACTGCCCAAGTTGCAAATGTCATGTTGTATTTCTACAACACATTAATCAGTAATATTGTGGGTATATCAGTATATTAGAAAAATATTGTATGATATGTGTAAAATGGTAACAAAAATATACTATAATAGCACAGAAGGTACTGCATCTCCTAATAAAACACATTAGGTGTTGGACTTGAAGCAGCACTGCAGAGACCATTCTGTGTATGACATCAAAGTACCGCAAGAGCAATTTTAACATTTTGAATTTGATGTCAAATAGATCTTGCTGTTTTGTTTTTTTGTTAAAGCAGTGTTGCTGTTGTTAAGTGATATAGCCTAAAGTGTGCTCTCGAGGGTTGGAGTTATACAACATGTTGTGTTGTATTGCTCTGTGGAGACTACCATGTTGCTTGTTTGGGACCCATGCTGGCCAATGGGTAGGGGTGTTAAATATTTTGCTTTATTTATTTTTTGGCTTACTCACATTTGTTCATTTCTATTGGTTTTTAACATTCTAATAGCTCTTTATTCCAAAGATACTACAATCTAGTCAGTGTTTTCAGTAGGTGTAATGTATTGTAAGTTGTTTCAGAGGCATAAGGAATTGCAAGTATTACATACAACAATAATAAACAGTGTGTTGACATAAAGGAAATTTACTTTTGGTACTTAAGTACTTTTAAAAGCAAGTAGTTCTGTACTTTTACTTAAGTAAAAATCTGTTTTTACAACTTTTACTTGTAATGGAGTAGTTTTTGACCAGCAGTATCTGTACTTTCACTCTAGTAATGGAGTTGAGTACTTTGTCCGCCTCTGAAAGCAGCCAACCTCCAAGGAAAGTACCAATAAATGCTGCTGATATACTTCAAGCCTACTGTATTTTAAATATTATGTGGTTACAGTTTAGATAATAGAATTTAGTAATTTCAGACGCCACTACACTAGGATCTTAGTAAACATCTAAGATTTGAATACTTAAATGCTTTTTAAATATGTTTTTTGGTTGTGGGACAGCAGTTTTCACCAATAAGTAGATGGGTGCTATCTGGGTGTCTGTTGCCTACAGAAAATAGTTGTCTGAGGTTTAAACATTTTGTCCATGCCCTTTTTGTTTTTCTTTGTAGTATTGTCTTGACGAGCACCCGTGTTCTAAAAGGATAGCCTCACCAAAAATTTACATTTTGTCATAGTTACTTACCTAAGTTGTCCCTTCAAACTGAATTATTTCTTTCTTCACCCAAAAGATATTTTGAAGAATGTGTGTAACCAAATGCATGGTATTTTTTTTTTATTCCATTCTGTGGGTGTCAGCCATCAACAGTTTGGTTACCCATTTTACCCATATCTTCTTTTATGTTCAAGAGAAGAAGGAAACTCATACAGCAAGTTCGGAGCAACTAGAGGGTGAGTAAATGATGACAGAATTTTCATTCTTTTTCTTTTTCTTTTTGGTGAACCTATAACAGGTGGACAAGCTATGTTTTGTAAGTCATTTAGTGCTCTTTGCCCAAAGTGCTGTCAGATTATTAATTGCTATAATACATTTATACAAATTTATATCAAGAAGGTTTTTAAAATATGTTTGACTTTCATTTCAATTTCAAGTATATAAAGTATATAAACTATTAATTATTTCATTTTGTAGATTTGAAAATCTAATTAAATGGTTTTTTGGGGGAAATGAATCGTCTACTACACATTTTTTTTCACACAAAACCTGCAACCAGACAACAACACTAGTTGTATCCAGTGTGGATACACGTTCGTATTCTGTTGAAGGTGACTGGTGAGTTTACAATAGCAGCTTGTGTTGCCATCCTCTAAAGTGGTGATGAGGATCTTCTGTGTCCGAGGAATTGTTGTTCGGAGCTGCTTTATAAAAAGCAGAGAGCTCACCCCCTGCAGTACTGTCATTCCAATTTTTAAATGTGGTTGTCACTCCTTAAAATTTACAGTGTGTACATGACCAATATGCAGGACGTAAATAAGAGTAAATTGAAAACTAGCCTACTTAATGCAACTTCTGGTGCTGCATTGATGCTTGGTGATGCTTTGTAGTCAATTCACATTCTTTTTTTAAAGTTAAGCAGTTAGGTACATTGATTTAAAATATGTAATATGTGTTTTTTTTTAATTGACATTAGCTTTGATTTTTGATTTAAAAAATCATAATTGTTTGTTTTTAATAATGATTTTAGCTGATTGATAAGTTATCAGAGCCTATGTGTGCTGCTATGCAGTCAGAGTCTGATTTACAGGATGTAAATTCATTAATTTCTTCCGAAGGACATGAAAGTGAGTGAGTGAGTGAGTTTTTTATTATATTCATTTTGTTTGTTGTTTAGGTTTATTATTGTCACTTCCATAGACATCAGTGTGTTTATAAATGTTTTCCCTAGTACTGAAGTGTATTTAGATTTAAATATCTTCGACCAAAAATGAAGTATGAGTTTCTATCTTCTGTTGATCTCAAAAGAAGATATTGAAGAATATTGGTAACAAGAGGTCTGTGGAATACACTTGACTTCCATAGATTGTGTTTCTTACGTGCTAAGGATTGCAGTGGCTACCATCAACTGTTAAGTTGCCAACATTCTTCAAAATATATTCTTTTGTGGTCAACAGAAATAGGAAACTCTTGCAGGTTAGGAACAACTTAAGGGTGAGTAAATGATTACAGAATTTTCATTTTTGGGTCAACTATCCATTTAAATGTCTGAAATATAAAATAAACATTATGTGGTTGAAAACTCGAGTTCCTCTCTGGCTCAATGCTAGCAAAGTGTAAACGCATCTTTAATCAAACCAGTGTGATCTTTGGTTTTAGAAGGTATCATATCTTTCCAAGTCAGAGAGCTATCCTTTTAAGCGAACAAGTTTATGCAGTTACCTTTTACACCAGTTTGTTTGTTTATTTATTTATTTTAATTAATAGAATTGTAAGTCATTATTAAATCCATTATTTAATCTGTATGACCTGCTTAAATGATTTCTCTCCTTTTGTTTTTATCATTTTCTTCCATTATCTTTAATCCCATTCCTGTTAATCTATATCCATACAAACCCAAATTTTTTATCTACTCTGTATATGTCATCTGAAATGATTTCTCCTTTTCATGAAATTTCATATTTAATCCCATGTTTGTTTCTCTGATATCTAAATAATCCTTCTTCTTTTCTACTATTTCTACTCGCCTTTCTATCTCTTCTTTGCACCTTTTTTTTTTTTAATGCTTCACTCACTTTGACCCTGCCCTACCAAAGCTGTGTGCACCGGGGGCGTCCAGAGCCCCTTGACCTGCACTTGGGCATGTTCCTGCCGACGCTGTTGAATCAATCCTCACCTGCACAACTGGAAGCTTTCTTCATGCCAGCATGGAACTTGGAGATTATTGGCACCTACGCGCAGACTGAGATGGGGCACGGTAACAAATCTGGCACTTACTTATTGCTATACTGAGGCACTGGTTTGCATTGGATCATGTGGTCTAATGCACTACTGGATTATTGAATTTCACAATCACTTTTGTTGGATCCAGAGTCAGTGATTTACACAGTCAGTGGCACCCTGAACCAAAAAAACCTACCACAGTATTTTCAAATCAGTGGCCAGCACAGTCTCCTAATGTAAACTCCATCGATGAACTGGGCAGAAAGGTGAAAGCCAAGCAACCTACAAGTGCAGCACATTTGTGTGAACTTTTGCAGCTGTGTTGATATCCATTTTAGAATAAATGCTGCAGGTGTGTTTGGCTGTTACATGTGCTAAAGATAGCCATTTGGTTCAACAATTTGTAAATTGTTCATTTGTAATAAAATCTGAAGAAATTTAAGTTTTCAAAAAAAATTTCACTGGTACTGTGTATATAAAGAGAGAGTGAGGGATTGTGTATAGGGTACTATCATGGAACGTGGCCCAACTTGGAAAAGGAGAGAACTGGTCTTTAACAAAATGAATTGACACATGACATCATGTGCGTGTACAATCTACACTTCTAAAACCTTACCAGATATTTTTTTTAACTCCTCACTATCATCTCTGTCTGTATTGTTTTATGCAGTGGCAAGTAACATTTGGAGCCATTAGATAAAACATTGACAATATCGTTTCTCTTCAAGGTTGAGCTGCAGCACATTACTGGAACAGAACAATACATTCAAACAGAGCACTGATACAAACTTCTACACATGATTTGTTGTTTAACCTACGGCAACTAATAGTGCTTTAAACTCCAAAAATAATCATAAACATTAAACCACATAGGAGTTAGTGAATATATGTTGTGCGTTAGTGACCTTCTTGGCCCTAGGCACAGTTGGTTTTTACATGTCTCATATACAGCTCTTATGAGAACCACAAAATAAAATAAAGAAGTACAAAGTTCAACCTGATAGCACTTTTTCTATAAAATGCAACATTCAATTCTATAATTATTCAAAGTAATTGTTACAAAACAAATACATATTTATTCTCTAGAAAGCCGCACTAAATGAGTAAACACTGTTACTGCATTCCTGACTTGGGTCAGACCCTCAGTCACCTCCCAGATACCAAATACAAGACATTGCTTGTAACATAATTGCCAGAACAGATACACTAGTTTTAAGAGAATTATGATTATGTATTCATCATATACTAGATGAGAAGGGGATTGGAAATCCACCCCTTCATAAATATGTTGTTTCAAACTATGTTTTGCAGATTAAGAATTTACACTGAGTGGCAATGCAAGATAGAGTTCACTTATAACTGAGCAATTTACTTACAGTAAACAAATTGTATAAAACTAAAACATAAATCATGTTACCAAAAAAAGGTTTGTTGATAGTTTTTTTTTTTTTTTGCTGTCAGACACCTGCAAGGGTTACCTTAACCATGCTCTTTTAACTGAACAATTATGAATACTGTTACACTGAACCACTAACAAGATAAGAGCTTGTATTTCCTCATGTTCATTTGCTCAGTCCCAGAAATTAATTTAAATAATGGAACTGTATTAAATATGAATGAATTTCACTTTGATTTACTTGTATTAGATCTGTAGTAACAGTTGTCTGTGTTGTTTTGGATGTATTACATCTATTTAGGTACACATATCCGTGGTCTTGAAACCACTGCTACTTACGACCCTTCCACCCAAGAGTTTGTTTTGAACAGTCCAACAATCTCCTCTATTAAATGGTGGCCAGGTGGATGTGAGTAAGCTATGTTCAAATCACATCATTTTATTTTAAATATAAGATGGCACTGTGTGCAACTGATTACATAATGTTTATTTTTTATAATTATTAATTTGTTCTCTGTATTTGTCTTTGTAGTGGGTAAAACCTCAAATCATGCTATAGTCCTGGCTCAGCTGTACACGCAGGGCAAGTGTCATGGCCTACATGCCTTCATCACTCCCATTCGCTGTATGAAGACACACATGCCACTGCCAGGTACAGAATCTTGAGTGGGTATAGTTGTGTGATGATATATGTGGATAAAGATTGGACCATGTGTGTGAGGATTTGCTTGTTTTTTGATATGTATGATTATAAGTCTATTTAGATGGACTGCAGTGATTACACAATCACCAGATTATGGAACGATTTTTTGATCAAATACGCCATCAGATAAAACATAGGCAATATCTTTTCTCTTCAAGGTTGAGCTGCAGCACATTACTGGAACAGAACAATACATTCATACAGAGCACTGATACAAACTTCTACACATGATTTGTAGTTTAACCTATGGCAACTAATAGTGCTTTAAACTCCCAAAAGAATCATACACATTAAACATACATAGGAGTTAGTGAATATATGTTGTGCGTTAGTGACCTTCTTGGCCCTAGACACAGTTGGTTTTTACATATCTCATATACAGCTCTTATGAGAACCACAGAACAAAACAACATATAATCGTATACAACATTTGATTATATAATGATTCAAATGAATTGTTACAAAACAAATGCATATTTATTCTCTAGAAAGCCGCACTAAATGAGTAAAAACTGTTACTGTATTCCTGACATGGGTCAGACTCTCAGTCACCTCCCAGATACCAAATACAAGACATTGCTATTAACATTGTTTTAAAAGAATTATGATTATGTATTCATCATATTCTAGATGAGAAGGGGATTAGAAATCCACCACTTCATAAAGATATTGTTGCAAACTATGCTGTATTGCAGATTAAGAGTTGTATGTTTGTAAGTTTTGATGTTTTAGTAGTTTCAATCTTAAATTTTAAAGCCAAATTACACTTTTATGGCACCAGTTGAAAAAGAAAAGTTCAGTAACACATACAGGTGCATCTCAATAAATTAGAATGTTGTGGAAAAGTTCATTTATTTCAATAATTCAACTCAAATTGACCTCGTGATTAAAGTACCTTAAAGGACACACAGATGAAGTGTTTAAGCTTTGGTGCTTTGAATTGTGATGGATTTTGGCCTATGTAACCAAAGCAGAATACTTCATAAGACCAATAAAAAAATTTTTTTAGTGAATTGTTGGCCTTCTGGAAAGTATGTTAATTTATTGTTTGACACGGCCTACTCACCATATGGTAGGGGCTCCTTTTGCTTTAATTGCTGCCTCAATTTGGCGTGACATGGAGGTGATCAGTTTGTGGCACTGCTGAGGTGGTATGGAAGCCCAGGTTTCTTTGACAGTGGCCTTCAGCTCATCTGCATTTTTTGGTCTCTTGTTTCTCATTTTCCTCTTGACAATACCCCATAGATTCTCTATGGGGTTCAGGTCTGGTGAGTTTGCTGGCCAGTCAAGCACACCAACACCATGGAGGTCTGAAAGAAGAACCAAAGACTTAAACTACTTCAGTCTGTGTGCACTGAATTTATTTAATACACAAGTTTCACAATTTGAGTTGAATTACTGAAATAAATGAACTTTTCCACGACATTCTAATTTATTGAGATGCACCTGTACATGGTGATTTGTTGGATTTGCAAGAGGAAGAGGTGGTGGTGAAAGGCGCTAATTTCACAAATAAAAAAAAATCCTCTAAGGACTTATCACTCCACTAAATGTTCTAAACTTGGTGAACTGGAAAGAACACACCCTTAGCTTTTTCTAGTCAAATATCTATATATAAACATGAGAGTACCGCATGGCAAACAGTAACTGACAGTCTAAAACAGTATAAACCGCCAAAAGAACTTTTGAAAATAACTTTTACTTTTATTATTATTCAAGTCTTATTGCCTTGACCATGTTTATACAATGTAAACTGAATTTTTGTTTTCAATTTGACAGCTCTACATTTAGACGATTAGATGTTTCATCATTTGTTTAGTAATCTGATTTGTTTGTTGTATGTATGTGTACAGAATGTAGTTCTCAATATTTAAGCCTCCGTTTTCAGATCTGTTGTGTTTGAACAGGTGTAGTGGTCGGTGATATTGGCCCCAAATTTGGTTTTGATGAGGTGGATAATGGCTACTTGAAACTAGAAAATGTCAGGATTCCACGTGAGAATATGCTGATGAAGTATGCCAAGGTGAGCAGATCCTGCCCACATTGAAAGACAAAAAAAAGTTTACAATAATGTATGTTTGTGCTTGTGTTTAGAGTTTATTAACAAACTCGAGGAAGATTTCTAAATAATTATAAATAGTTTTCAATTATGTTTGCTCATTTGTATTTGCTACTACAGTTAGGTTTTTTAACGAAGCCTTATAATTATCATATTGTTTGATTTTTATTTTTTTATTTTTTTTGAAGAATGTGCTGTTGAACTGTTTTGTATTGTTTGTAATGTACAGTTGAAATGGTGGCAGATGAGTTTTCCCTTCACAGGAATTAATCAATCTTTCTAACCTAAACTATATTAACTGGGTTCCAAAAAACAAGAGACAACATCTAATTTAAACCTGGAAATAAACTGAATTTTAGCAAGAACATGTTGTGACATAAAAAATAAATAACATAAGATATTTATAAAGATTTTACATAATTTCTATTAAATGCAAATTTGTGATATTCATGCTAAATTGTCTTTTTTCACTGGAATAGTCACAAATCATGCTGACATAAGATGGGTCAGCGCTTCGTGTACATGGTGTTTATGCCAGCTCAAGTGCATTCTGTCAGTAAAGCTTTGTGGTGTATGTGCTTGTGTAGGTTGAGCCGGATGGTACGTATGTGAAGCCTCCTAGTGATAAGCTCACATATGGCACCATGGTGTTTATTCGCTCCATGATAGTGGGGGAGTCCGCACGAGCTCTCTCCAAGTCCTGCACTATCGCCATTCGTTATAGTGCAGTCCGACACCAGTCTGAACTACGCCCAGGGTGGGTCTCCGTCTCTCTCTCACAAACACATCCACATACAATGTTGGGTTTTTCTTTGAAACTTTTGCTCATATATATTTGTGTGTGTGTGTGTGTATTTTAGGTAATTTAAATAACTTTTATTTTTTATTTTAGGGAACCAGAGCCACAGATCCTAGACTATCAGGCTCAGCAGTATAAACTCTTCCCTCTGCTGGCCACTGCCTATGCCTTCCACTTTGTGGGGCAATACATGAGTAAAACATACCATCGCATCTCAGGAGACATTAATCAGGGTGACTTCAGTGAGCTGCCAGAGGTATGCAGAAATATGTTCTTAAAAAATAATATTTTATACAAGTTCATGAGTTTTATGTGCTTGCATATGCTTTGTAGCTCAATGTCATTGTCTTGATTTATTGATTTATCTAGATTTTTTTGTATTTGTCCTCTCTATTCTTCCTGTAGCTGCATGCTCTATCTGCAGGTCTGAAAGCTTTTACCACCTGGGTGGCAAATGCAGGAATTGAGGTTTGTCGCATGTCATGTGGTGGTCATGGTTATTCCCGCTGCAGCAGTTTACCTGACATCTATGTCACCTTTACACCGACCTGCACTTATGAGGGAGAGAATACGGTTATGATGCTGCAGACAGCTAGGTAAAAAAAACACCTGTTTACCTGAACTGTTTCAGACATCAGCACTATTTGGATGGAATTCATTTTCAAAATTGTGACTTCATGCAGCGATTTGGGGTTTCAAAATTAAAATTAATGTTTGAAGCTGGCATGGCATTTAGAAACAAACAGACATGATTGGCAACTCTGTATTTTTTACTAAGGTTGGAGTGTCTGTTGTGTGGATGTTATTGTATATAACATCAAAATAAATGAGAAGTGTTAGTTAGTTAAATAAGGAAGACGAGGTAATTTTCTCTGTCATTTCTGAGGTTTTCGGAGAAAAACATTGATGTGTTTGATTTGGATGGGATTAAAATCACATTGTATTTCTGCAAGACGCAAACATACCTAACCACCTTAAGGAAAACTAGTTCCATCTGAATAGATGTTATGTTTAAGATGTATAGCCCTATTCAAAAGGTAATTATTTCTTAAGGGGATATGGTGTGATTTTGGATCAAATTATTTGCTGTTTTTAGACACACGTTAGGGTTCCGGGGTAGTGTGATAAATTTACTCCAGGGTAGTCTGGCCTGGCCCGTATTTTTGCGTTTTGAGTGTAACAGAGGCTTGTATTAAAGATTGTGCTTGACTGAATAGTCTAGACTCTAGAGAGAGGGCTGGCTGATATATATTAAAATTAAAAATGATACAGACAGGCAGAAAAACTGACATAAATTGAGTAACAAGGGTTGCTCTAACCCCAGAACCCTAACATGCACAGCTTCTAAATAATTAGTGACTGGGAGAATAAGAGAAAGGAAAATAAATAAAGGAAAATAAAACTCTGTAAATTGCCAAAATCGGACATTATAATTGCATCAACAGAAGTGTCAAACAAAGATTTTTTTTCTTTTATTCATCCAACAACATAACTCCTTAGTTCTCAGTGAATTGCACTACTGGTCAAAAGTTCTAGAATGCCTTTTTTTTTTTAAGCTTCCAAATTAAGCAGTTTTCATTTTCTTTTCCAAGTTCAGTAAATAAGCCAAAAAGGGTGCCTAAAATGTAAGCCGTAAACTGCCACAGGTTAAAGAAACAAGGTTACCAAAGAACGTTTTTTAGGAAACAAGTAATTTATTAATAACTTACAAAACGTTTGACCAGTAGAGCAATTACCATCTGAATTTTTCCAAATAAATCCATTGTTTTAACATGCACATTTTTTTTTACAGACATTAAGAAATAATTGCCTCACTAGGGTTTAAAAAGGTATATCTCAATGAACTGATTGATTTGTGCTACTTTTATTACCTAACGTTTTCTGTTGATTTAGGTATTTGGTGAAGAGCTACAAACAAGCACGGGCAGGTCAGCAGTTGACTGGCATTGTTTCTTACCTGAACGAACCTCAGAGCAGGATACAGCCCCATTCTGTGTCCTCTCGGCCCACTGTCGTCAATATTAATGACCTGGCCAGCCTTGTGGAGGCATACAAATTCAGAGCTGCGAAGTAAGTTGGATCCAGAATTTTTTTATTTTTTTTTTGGTCAACATAGTTTGGAAAATGTATAACGTTAAAACCTTGAGCTCACATAGCACATCAAATGTTTGCAGAGACTTGAGAATGTTTTTGAAAAATGCTCACAGGTTAGTTGAAATGGCAGCTAAGAACCTGCAGGCGGAGCTACAGCACAGCAAGAGCAATGAGGATGCCTGGAACAACAATTCCATTGATCTAGTCCGAGCATCTGATGTGAGGCTTCTTAAAATTAACCTATAACGCTTATACAGGGGTGTCCAATCCTGGTCCTGGAGGGCCACTGTCCTGAAGAGTTTAGCTCCAATCCCAATTAAACACAACTAAACTAAGATAATCAGGGTTTTCAGGACATGAGTTGCGTCCAAAAACTTAGGCAGCTGACTTGTTGCCTACCTGCCCTATCGGGCTGCACAGGGAGCGTTCAAGTTTGCGGGTACCTCCAGAAACTGATTTCGGAGAGACTTCTGAGGCAGCATAACGGTCTGATGATTTATAACAAAATAGAAAAAAGCATTGGTGATAACTAAGCGAATGTTTAATTACTACAATAGTAATTTCTCACTAGAAATTAAATCGGAAGTTGAAAAGGCTGTTTAAAATCATATATTTACACAAACAGACCACCCTCAACTTTCAGACACCATTTTTTAGTTCAACTGTCACAAGATTGGACATCCCTGTGTTTTATGCAATTTATTATTATTTTTTTTTAAACTGTAACTGTTAATCAGAGCCCCGTTCAGACTGTCACTCAAAATCAGATTTTTGTTCATAGTGGAATCCGATCATATTTAGGAATATTTGGGGAAATTTTTTATTTTTTTTTAACAAATGTTTACAAATTGTATTTCTGGAAATCCATGTCAGTCTGACCACTCTGATTGGATTTTTGGCTATGCACTTTCTCAAGCCACGTAAAATGTAAACCTGTCAGGTAGTGTTTGTAGAAAACATACTGAATGTCTTTATATAAACAAGTTTGTGTTGTTGCGAAGTGTGAGTCGAGTGGAAAATGACAATAGACTGCTGGTCTACACACCTCTTTGAGTTTTGAAACCGGCAGAGACGGCAACAGGGAATAAAGCTGCAAACTCCAGCTTCCTACATTTCTGCTGACACATAAGACATAATAATCCAGTGCAACAGCAACATGTTGTCATGTTGTTAGACAAAAGGTCGTCCCAAATCATGTCCTTATGCACTATCTATGACGTTTTGTAGTATAAATAGTAGTGTAGTGTTCAGAGTAGTGTCTTCACGCTGAAAATTCCAAAAAGAAAAAGTCACTTTAAATACCCGGATGATGCACTTTAATAACTGAAAAAAACAAAAAGTGTGGAATGTTGGTCACAGCTTTAATTACGTTCCGAAGGGGGAGGGGCTATCATACTCCGATTATGAATGACAAAATACATAGTGCATAAGTACATAGTGTATAAGTGCATAGTGTATAGTGCGTCATTTGGGATGCAGCTAAAATCTTGCAAACCCCTTGCTGTTGTTGTTTTTTGGCATAGGCATACCAACACAACATTGTTGCTATTGAAACCAATGCAATATTCCATAAAACGAAAGCACGCCATGGGACACATTAATCGGATCTGAACAGTTACGATATACAGTGCGGACAGTCAGTCATTTAGATCAGATTTCAATCGGATACAAATAATCGGATTTGGGCCGACAGTGTAAACATAGCTTAATTGTTTCAATATACAAAACCTATTAAATCATTCCATTACTGATGATTTGTACAGATTCAGCAGTGCAGAAATTGTTTTGGAGATCTGTTTTGACTAATATTCCTCTTTATTGTCTCTCTACAGGCCCATTGTCATTATGTGGTGGTGAAGCTGTTTGCTGCTAAACTGAGTGAGATTGGGGATACGGCTGTCCACTCTGTGCTCAGCACTTTGGCTCTGCTTTATGCCCTTCATGGAGTCGCACTGAGCTCTGGAGACTTTTTACAGGTTATACTATACAGTGTAAAATACATTGTTTTTAAAATTTGCCCAACCCACTGTGGTGGAGCCAGGATATTTTCAGATGGTTGGCCAGGCAGGCGCCAGCAACTAGTTTGGGGTGGCACAGAAATCATTATTTTAACATAAGTACTGGACTGTTTTAGTGCCTACAACACAACTGAATACAATTTATTTATTTATTTATTTATTTATTTAACTTAAATAAGGCCCGAGCACCGGTGGTGCGAGGACCCTCTTGGAATTGCTCCGTTTATTCTATTGAGATAGTGGTGGATTAGATAATGCAATACTGAATGAAGTTGACAATTTTTGCATTATTCCTCACCTCCAGGCTAATTTAAGAGAAAGTTCACCCAAAAATGAAAATTAACCCGTAATTTACTTACCCTCAAGCCATCCTAGGTGTATATGACTTTCTTCTTTCAGACGAATACAATCAGAGCTATAAGCTTTATAATGGCAGTGAATAGTGAATAAGATTTTGAAGCTAAATAAAATGCATCCATCCATCATACAGATAAAAAAAAAATGACATAAATTTTTGCCTTATATTGTGATCTCACATTGCAGTATATAATAGGCCAAACATTTGAGAGACATGTTCTTAAATGTGACACATTTATAACAAATACACACTAGCATGCAAAGTTTTGATGCTACTTTAATCGCCACTGTCTCGTATATCTACTGTTCGATTGTTTACTATTCATCTGCTGTAGCTCTTTCAGCACCTGTACCTCTGACTTGTGCCTGGCACTGAGGCGAAGTTGGAGAGTGCACGTGAAAAGTCTCTCTTTTGTTGTGGTCGTGAAGAGATGGTTTTATTTGTAAATAAACACAATTCTTGTTAAGTAAAAAACCATTGCCATTGTGAGCCACCCCTTATCTCCGCCCCTACCAATCCATGCAATTAATAAACCAGTATCTGTAAGATTGCTGAGTTAATTTAAAGACGAAGTATGCAGTTTCTGCATTAGTAGTGTCACTTACCAGAATTATGAAAATAAAGCATATTTTCAAATGTCTTTTGAAAAAGACCATTACTCTCATCATACCCTTGCTATTATTCTTATCCTTACAATATCTTACTATTTTATCTGGGGCTTAAAGAGATTCAAGAGCTAACATGTGAGGCAAAAAACTTGAAGTTTCTTCTGATACGTAAGCTAAACTCAAGTTTAATGTCTTGCTTTAAACCCAAACATTCCATCAAAATCTTTCTAAATTTTGAAAAAAAAAAAGTCATTTTTCGTTATAAAAATTATTTTATAATGTCTAAACATAAATCTAAGTGAAAAACTTGTGAATGGTACATGAGTCATTGAATAATCCTCTGCAGCCATCTAGTGGCTGTAGTTTAAATTTCATGTTATTTTAATTTTAAAAGTATTTGTTTTCCAGTAGATGACAGCAATTTCCACTAACAAAAGCACACTTTTCATGTTATCACCATGAATGAAACTGAGAAATGTAGATCTTCTCTAAAGTAAATTTCACATAAAATGTGGTCATTTTATATAAATATACAGTGGGTACGGAAAGTATTCAGACCCCCTTAAATTTTTCACTCTGTTATATTGCAGCCATTTGCTAAAATCATTGAAGTTAATTTTTTTTCCCTCAATGTACACACAGCACCCCATATTGACAGAAAAACACAGAATTGTTGACATTTTTGCAGATTTATTAAAAAAGAAAAACTGAAATATCACATGGTACTAAGTATTCAGACCCTTTGCTCAGTATTTAGTAGAAGCACCCTTTTGATCTAATACAGCCATGAGTCTTTTTGTGAAAGATGCAACAAGTTTTTCACACCTGGATTTGGGGATCCTCTCCAGTCTGTCAGGTTGGATGGTAAACGTTGGTGGACAGCAATTTTTAGGTCTCTCCAGAGATGATCAATTGGGTTTAAGTCAGGGCTCTGAATGGGCCATTCAAGAACAGTCACAGAGTTGTGAAGCCAATCCTTCGTTATTTTAGCCTTGTGCTTAGGGTCATTGTCTTGTTGGAAAAGAACCTTCGGCCCAGTCTGAGGTCCTCAGCACTCTGGAGAAGGTTTTCGTCCAAGATATCCCTGTACTTGGCCGCATTCAACTTTCCCTCGATTGCAACCAGTCGTCCTGTCGCTGCAGCTGAAAAACACCCCCACAGCATGATGCGGCCACCACCATGCTTCACTGTTGGGAATGTATTGGACAGGTGATGAGCAGTGCCTGGTTTTTTCCACAACTACCGCTTAGAATTAAGGCCAAAATTCTATCTTGGTCTCATCAGACCACATAATCTTATTTCTCACCATCTTGGAATACTTCAGGTGTTTTTTAGCAAACTCAATACGGGCTTTCATGTGTCTTGCACTAAGGAGAAGCTTCCATCGGGCCACTCTGCCATAAAACCCAGACTGGTGGAGGGCTGCAGTGATGGTTGACTTTCTAAAACTTTCTTCCCATCTCCCCGATCTGCTCTCTGGAGCCTCAGCCACAGGACTTTGGGTTCTGCTTTACTCTTCACCAAGGCTCTTCTCCCTCGATTAGTCGTTGGCCGGATGGACAGCTAAGGAAGGTTATGTCGTCCCCAAAAGTCTGACATGTAAGGATTATGGAGGCTTGTGCTCTTAGGAAAAAAAACCCCTTTTTCTAAGCAAGTGCAGCAGAATTTTTTTTGTAAACTTGGCCAGATCTGTGCCTTGCCACAATTCTGTCTTTGAGCTCTTCAGGCAGTTCCTTTGACATCATGATTCTCATTTGCTCTGACATGCACTGTGAGCTGTAAGGTCTTATATAGACAGGTGTGTGGCTTTCCTAATCAAGAGTAATCAGTATAATCAAACACAGCTGGACTCAAATGAAGGTGTAGAACCCTCTCAAGGATGATCAGAAGAAATGGACTGCACCTGAGTTAAATATATTAACGTCACAGCAAAGGGTCTGAATACTTAGGACCATGTGATATTTCAGTTTTTCTTTTTTAATAAATCTGCAAAAATGTCAACAATTCTGTGTTTTTCTGTCAATATGGGGTGCTCTGTGTACATTAATGAGGAAAAAAAATTAACTTAAATGATTTTAGCAAATGGCTGCAATATAACAAAGAGTGAAAAATAAGGGGGTCTGAATACTTTCCGTACCCACTGTATATATCACAATGAATACAAATTTAGGCAAATAAGTACAAAAATATAATAAATCCTCCAAAACTGCACAACTGTACTGTAAAAACATTAATAAAGTGAGTGATATTACGTTTATTTAAAAAAAAACATTAGATTACATTATACTACAAAATTGCATTTTACTGTCTGGTTATATTAGCTAGTAGTACAGAAAAAGGAATATTTTGGCAAGTTTTTAAAATTTGGCTTGCACACATCTGTAGCAGATTCTAAATTTCTTTTCCCATGTAACATGTCATCCGTGGTCCCACACTGACACTCTTTGACCATGGTCAGAAGAATACAGCTGTCAGTACTAATATAGTTGCTTTTGCACACATGTCCGTTATGTACAGGAGTGACAACTGCACTTTATAACTCACACCCATACATTTTCAGAATGCACAACTGTATTTTCAGTGAAGCCCTGCTTTGTGAACAAAACCATATTGGACCACTAGTTTTCTGTCACTTATACAGAGAGATGTGCACTGCACATACGCGAATTGCAGGTATTCATGGTTTCGTAAACTTACAGAGTAAGATAATGATCTGTGTCATTTGAAGGTTTAGATCCAGTCGCTGTCCTCCATTGCTGCTCCCGTCAATTTTGTAGTCTGCACGGGACTCAAATGCTCCACTCTTTACTGAGGTATAAAAGCATGACGGTGGTTCATTAAAATGTGACTGATGAAATCACACTTCAATTAAGATTTGTTGTCAAATGTGGTAAGATTTTGCAGTTTTGTACGTCATCATCTATCGATATTTTTACAGGTGTTAGTCACAAATAGAATAGGCTTGATTTCAGTTCAATTTATGTTGTAAAATGTCAGCATGACTAGGGCAGTTACAATTAACTTTTGAGACTGTGCATGTTTGCATGATGACTCGATTGCTGTATGCACTCTCTGACTCCTGCCACTCAGTACAAACTTTAGACACATTTTATCAAAATTGTGATATCTAGTCTGTATCTGCTATGACTTTGAGCAGTTTACTGTATATGCAAGCGTACTCCTGAAAGTTGAAAAAAAATTCCTTTGAGGCAGATAAACCCATGTGCAGTCTTTCTGTTCTGGTAAAATGGACAAAAAAGTTTGACTCTGAGACATATATTTTTCAAGATAAACAGACTTCAAATTTAGCATATGTGTTCTAGGAACAGCTGTTCCTGATCATTTTTTTTTCCTTTGTCAGGCTGGTCTGCTAACGGTTCCTCAGCTGGCTCAGATCTCACAGAGGCTGAAGGGTCTTCTCTCAGAGCTAAGGCCCAATGCAGTGGCTCTGGTTGATGCCTTTGACTACCGTGATGAGATGCTTAACTCTACTCTGGGGAGATATGATGGCAATGTCTATGAGCACATGTTTGAGTGGGCCAAGAGGTCACCTCTGAACCATACTGAGGTGTGTATTCAATGCATTTGATGTGTGTATTGTATTCATTTATGGTGATGCATGTTAAATAATTTCAGAGGAACCTTTCAGTCACTCATTCATTCATTTATTTTTAAGGTGCACGAGTCCCACCACAAGTACCTAAAGCCACTACGGTCCAAACTGTAAGAAGTGCCTTTATGGGAGAAAGGGAAGAATCTGTCCAAGAAAACTTAATACCTATAGCTCTCCTCTCCACCACCATCACTGGGTTTTCTAATCATCTACTGTAGAAAAGGAATTTGTCAGTGAAGAGATTATATTTAATTTTTAATGGATATGATTCTATGCCTACTTCTAATTATTTGATGCAGTAAGTCATGATTGCTTTTTCTGTGCACTGAATGATAATTTCAAGTTAAACCACTTAAATTGCTTTTTGTAATTGTATAGATTCCTGGTAGTTTGTAATATTTGCTTACTTGGTTTTTCTTAGAGGATGTAATGTTACAATAAACATGCCCATGATGCTTCAGATTCAAATAGCTGAAATTATGAGACCATATTTGGATATATTTCCAATTCTCTGAGTCACAAACTTAAAATGAAATACTGAAAGTGAATATTGCAGTATGCCTACTCTGAATAATGTTTGAGTTTGAAATGATTATTTACTGAATAATTAATAATTTCAGACATCTTAACATCTCTTAAAATCATCAATCTTGCTTTTTTTTTTGTAGCGACAATCAAAATCAATGTACGGTATACAATTAATTACACCATTTACATAATTTTTTCCCACGTTGTTATTTCAACTCTTCTGCTATCCATTAAAGGAATAAATTAACATTTACAGTACTGTTTATATAGCTGATCTGTTTATGAATGTTGGTTTTGCCATTTGGATTTGTAATTACAATTCAAAGATATAATTGTGTTGTAAAATATTTTCACGTTTAAAAAAAAAAAATCACTCAGAAGGCTCCCTTGTAGCAGTCTTATTAAATTATAATCACCACTGTAACAAGTGAAAGAAATAAAGAAATAGAAGAAATAAAGAAGAAAATTTCCTCAACGATTATTTTAAAGATGTAACATTAATGCCACAACATTGGTGCTTGACTTGAAATGTTAGCCTATTTGCCAGAAGAATGTGGTTTAATCTTGCAAATTCATAAAGTTTGTGATTTAGTGAATGAAACCTTGTCTATGAACCCACAGGAAAATGACATAAATCTTGGCAGTGTCAACTTGTATTAAGACGAAGATGTTTTTTTTTCTTTGGTGAACGCTTTAAGGGGTTGTCTGAGAACAATAAGACCGTTTTGGGTTTATCTAAAGTGAATTCACTGCTATCCAGTGACATGCTGTAGCCTCTTGAAACTAGTGAATTTAGCATTTAGAAATGTAGGATCTGTTGAGAACTCAGAATATAAGCAGTAGAGGTTGGACCTGACTGAAACTGGAGATGGATATGAATTCAGCAAAGAACACCAATTTGATTTAAACTAGTTTAAAGCCAATAAAACAACACTGACAAACAGGAGAAACACTGAGTGCAATGAGACAGTCAGAAAGCTTTTCAATCTACAAATCGCCATTATTTATCATGGATTTACTGTAGTAACACGAACTGCACCATGGTATTGTGGCAAAAATGTGGGATATTCCTTGAATTTTCTTATATTATTAATGTAGACATGTATTAACCCTTTAACGTGCATTGTAACCGCACGGTTGACCTTTTTATAATATAAGGACTGGAATATAATTATAGTATTTTTTATGATTAAGCTATAACTTGTATTTGGCTACTGTTTTAAATAAAATTCCTTTGAACAAATTTACATCTGCATCCTAACTCAATCTACTGTCAAATGTGCATTTCTAAGAGACAAAAAAAAGTAATATTATAAATATGGCAGCCTACAGTGCAAACTTTGCTGCAGATACGCGTCAAAGTCAGGCAATACAAACCTCATTAGAACATGCAGAAACTAAGGAAAAATTACTGGGAAAGTGTAAAGATTTTAAAAATGTGAAGTGTTTGTCATGTTCTGACAATAAAGAGCAGTTTAAAACCACAGCTAACGGTCTGATTTCTACAACTTTAACTTAGTTGCAAAAATCTGCCTTTAAACTTAGAAATAAAGATAATTTGCCATGATAATTATCGATATCGACTGATATGAAACATTTGATCGTGTTAATTTTTTGGCCATACCTTAAAGCAAATAAGTTATAGAAGTGTGTGAGCTGGGCTGTGATCCAGTGGCTGTAGAATGAATGGGGAACTCACCCAGTTTCCAACTCGACGTCATGTAGGAAGCGCAGCAGGAAGGGAGGAGAAATGAGCCCGGGCTTCCTAGTATCACTAACGTTAGTTCTCTTTCGTAAACACAACTTAAGCATACTAGCAACTTACTACACGTAACATTACAATTAAATCATTAAAATACTTTTTTACAGGGTTAAACATTTTTCAAGTTAGTCCCGAAAAATCCGGATTCTCCTGCTGAATGTGAATGAAAGAAAGGCGAAACGCGTGAAGTGCTGGAACACACGGCACAGAAGAGAAAGAGTCACTGTGTCTTGAGGTCGATGGAGCGCTTCTGGAGGACGTGCACTCATCTGTTAGGTAAGAAAATATTGGATCCTCCTAACTGTTGTGAATCAGACATTGTTTTGAATCAAAATCTATAGTGAAGATAATGCCCAGAGGGAATTAAACGGGTTCAGTCACAAACTACTGTTGCTATCTGATACTTTTTTGTCACGAGACGATATACCTTATAGGCTACATGTCTGTTTACAAAACCCCTCACGGCGCCTTGTAATTCGAGCGACGTTTTTCTTTTGTCTTTGTGAATTGCTTAATGTTGAGGAAGCGGTTATGAAATGGATTCAAAGCGGTTTCAGATAATGCAACGTGACAATAGAAGAGTCAGTTACTTATGCGTTGAAAGTAAACACAATGTAACTTACTTGAAAGGCCACACCGTGAACTAAGAAGTCAGTGGGAAAAATACAATAAAGATACAATAAAATATTTAATTCCCTGTGACCAAGTGTTGTGTATTAAAGCCTTAAAGCACTAAATAACACCTTAACGCTATAGTTGTGATACTATTTTAAAACACATTTCTTGTGTTTTAAAATATTACTCTCACATTTTAAAACTTTATTTCCAAGTCTGGAAATTCTGTTGGACCACAAACATCTGCTGAAGAGAGAAGTAGGAACTGCATAACTAGATGTTTATAGATGAAACCACCTGGACCCAAACTCAAAATCAGTGGCGGGTGTGCATTTTACACCTAGGCCTTCAGTGGCGTCCTAACTACTGATGCAGTAATATCGCATCACAAGAGTGCTGTCAACGTCTATACATTTACTGATTGGACCAGAGCATGGCAGTAGTCAGTACACAACCTATAGATCGAATCGGTAGTGAATGGAACAGTAAGGTGCAGAGTAATATAACAGGGCACTACAATAACAGGACAGTATATTATGCTAGCGGACGTAATATCATGGATATGCGTGCTTAGCGAGCCTAAAGAAAGAAACCCAATTAGCAATTGCGCAACACATCATCTGTAACGTTAGCTGAAGCATTAACCTAACAAAATAACACAAATACAGTCCATCTGATGTTCTTACAGACATTTATTCACCCAAACGCACCTTACAGATAGCACTGATATGAAACAAATAGGGTGATTACATGGGTTTTAAAGTTGACCTAACAATTTAATGTTCTCTTACTGCTTTATTTTGTCTTCACGAGTCTCCCGCCGGTCTGCCAGCGCACTGCGGGAGGAAAATACTGGTTAGCACAGCTTTACTTGAAAAGTGAGCAAGTAACATTAAAATAATTCATACAAGACGACGAAGAAAAGTGTATACATGTGTTTTAACGTACCTCTGTGACTCTCATCTTCCCGCTGGTCTGCCTCTGCCAGTGGCGCTGCGGCCGGAGGAAAAGAGCGGTTCATACAGCTCCACTCGGGAAACTGAGATATTCTTACGGAAACTTAAACCTGGCTTTATATCGCGCAAATAACATCAGCATACAACGCATCAAGCGATAAAAGAGTCAAAAATGAAAATTAACCTACCATACTCTAGTAGTTTTTCATCTTCACGAGTCTTTCACAGAGCCGGTGCCGAGGAGGTGTGTGGTTGTTTTTCAAAGTCATTAGGACTACTGTTTTTAGATTTACTAAATATAGTAGG
The DNA here is from genome assembly GCA_018155175.1 of Sinocyclocheilus anophthalmus. Lineage (NCBI taxonomy): Eukaryota > Metazoa > Chordata > Actinopteri > Cypriniformes > Cyprinidae > Sinocyclocheilus > Sinocyclocheilus anophthalmus. The sequence goes on along the minus strand of JADLZN010005983.1, from coordinate 274,927 downwards.
CAAAAAAATTTTCAAAATGCACTGAAAATCTAGACCTGAGGAAAAGTAATAAAAGTTTTACTAAGTTTTAATAAAATGATTTACAGTGATGCTGTTTTCTAGCTAGTATGCTGACCATCCAATCAAAGGACGAGAAAATGCTGACGTTATCGTTAGCCAGCTAGATGGCCCTGGTGTTGCCAACTCGAAATCTAATTGGTTAAAGCAACGGTTTCATTGCCATTGATTTAAGCTAACAGACGCCTGCACTGTGGATTCTGAAGGCCTTAAGGCAGATTTCTTTGACCCTGGCAACACGATTGCTGAAATATGATTGGATAAAAGCTCTAATATAAACATACACTGCTGGAAGCAGTGCAACCAAGAGAAAAGCTATGAAATGAAGAGAATAGACTATTGGAAATAATTTAATAAACATTCATGGAAAAATATATTAAAACTAAATCAGTGATTCTGATAGTGTTTAGTAGGGATGGGCAGCATGATTTATGCATAAAAAGGCTTTAAAATGTATCACGATAATTTTTGATATTTATTGCGATAACGATATCAATGACGATAATTTAGGGAATCCTGTTTCTTTAGAGAAAAGCCCAAAATAGGGTGTTGTGAGCATTACGAGTACACACGTAATGTAATGACTGTTTAATTCATACTGGAAGCCGGAGGGCGCCTTTGCGCATAATCTCCACATATGCATAGTAGAAGTAATGCTCCAGGAAGAAGTATCCAGTGATCGCTGTAGCTGAATAAAACGCAGACAGAGAAATTTTAACTGAGGAAACCTGAAGACAATAAACATGCGATTGCACAAAATATATGGTATCTGTGTTCAAGCAATCTTGGGTATTTTTTTTATAAGGATAGAGTAGATTTATAATGCAATGCTAATCGACATAGCCTTTATCACTGTATATAATGCTATAAAATAGTATGATTTCTGCCTTATTCTGTGATACGAAACCACGTCTGATCACAAAAATAAGTTATTTCAAACACTCGACTATGTTATGAAGTTAATATGGAGAAAAAGTATGTCAATAAATTAAAATATCTTTGTTGGACAACAGGTTTGTAAACGACTCATACACGTGTAAAACTGTCGCGCACGTGCTGCTGTAGTACATTTACTCAAGGCTCAGACCGGTTTTTGTCGCACTGTACAGCCCTATCCAAACCTGTTCCAGATTGTAGAAGGAGCTGCTCAATTTCATGTCCGCCTTCCTTCACGTCACTCCACACAGTCGCACACAGAAATATGTCAACAACTAGACTTTATCGTTATTATTGCAGGAAGACGAATTCTTATCGTGTGGAGAGCACGACCCCATTTTTACGGTATATCGCACACCCCCACGACCTACACCGATATCGCCCACCTAGTGTGTAGCCAGCAGAGCAGGCTTTGCTGGCTCCCACGGCCCACAACTGCTCAAATACATTTATTTTTGTTTGCTTTATGAATCATCATTATGAAGAAGAGAATTCTTGCATGGTTTCTTTATAGTTCCAATCTCTTGTCCTCTTTCTGTCCTTTTATGGCTTGTTTGACAACTTTTTAAATGCTTTTAACATGTTTTTACCTGTAGATCTAAATCAAATATGTAGACACTGTAGCGCACCGTGTCATGGCATGTCTGCTGGAAAACAAGAATTTAGTCCATCTTAATAACTCATTTAAATGTCTGATCAGAGGTTTTCATTGTGTTCACTGCTCAAAATCATCCACCTCAGATGACTGGATCATCCAGATCTTCAAAGGGGGGGGGGGGGGGGGGGGGGGGGGGGGAGACAATCACAGGCTTGCTTTTGGTAGTCTAATATTTTCTTTATATTCTCTACAGTTACTGTATACCGTTACTCAAATAATTTAGCCCAGGGAGAGCTGAGGAATGTTCCACTTTGCAAGTTCAGACTTGCTCTTCCATTGAACAGAGATATAGTAAATCTTTTTTTTTTCATCTAAATTGTCTTGTATTCAAATTTTTGTTTGAAACATGTTTTTATTGGAAACATTGCCCAAATTCATTTATTATTTATTCACCCTAATGTCATTGTGAGACTTCTGTCCTTTTTTTTTTTTTGTCCCTATAAATGAAAGGTCATGTCAGTGTTTATGTTTGACCATTGAGTCATTGTATACAACAAATAACAGTTGAAACATTCTTCAGAATACCTTCTTTTGTGTTCAGCAGAAGAACAACATGAGGGTAATCAACATCGTGACTAAATGATGGTAGAACAAAATGTTTTGGGTGAACTATAATTTTAAACTGCCTTTCAGGCCTGGTATTTCCAGATATGACTGTAGCAATTCACTCTCTAGTGGCAGTAGCAATGAAATTTCAATTTGTGACGCTACTGTGTTTCTCTTTACATTTCCAGAAAAAAAACATGAAAGTAACGGCATTTACCCTTTGATTGATAATCATACAATTAATGAATAATTAATAGCAACTTGTTTATAAAAATGAGCACGGTCATACTTTAAGGAACATATAAGATGTTGCCAAAGCTAAAGTGTTAAATAACAGAGTTTTTTTCTCACTGTCGTTAATACAGAAGAAGCAGGATATTACAATGCAGAGCATATTTGAATGCATATAAAGCTCAAACTGGATCTTGAAATTTCACATTCGGATAGGGCCTTTCATCTGTCATTTATCATAAGCAATGAAATAGTGACTTTAGACATAATGACCGAGTGGCTCTTTTCAACAATAAAGTGTATAGTTATTTTAAATACCAAGCTCGAAAAACCTTAAGAGTGTCATAAAATATTTCATGTGACTTGTGCGTTATGGTCTATTGAAGTTGTATAATAGCTTTGTATTGAGTATTGTTGTGTAAAGATACTTTCTACAAAATTATCATCACTTACTCACCTTCATGTTCCCACTTTTTTGGGTAAACAAGCTGTTCAGTTTGTTAACCAAGAGGACTTTTTTCAAAATGTACAGTAAATGTGACATGTACGGTATAGACTGTTTGCTACCCCTGACAAAGTTTGTTCATTAAACTGCTGGCCTTTAATCGTGGGGCATGCAGTAATCACATCCTTATCTTGCAACTGTACAAAAGGAAGCTAACATTTGTGCAACCGTTACTTAACATTGAGATATGCATCATGTGGAAAATAAAAAGGGGATTTTACTGGCTCAAGACGAACCACATGCTACTGGTTTGAACTTAGACTGAAGTCTTTGTAATTTTTTAATGTTTTAATTATATTTTATGTGAAGTTTCTTTTTATTATACCCTTACAGATTTGCTAGGTAGTCTGCCTCCATATAGCTATCCAATTATTAGGTTCAGGTTCTAACTATATAAGTCAACTACATAAATCATGTTGTGATCAGAAATGACCTACTTTCATTTTGTACTCCAGCATTTCATTTTAATAAAGTGTGAAAGAGGACACTGTTCTGACCTGTCATAACTGTTTTCTTCTGTAGGTTCAACAGAAAGACTGCTCTGAAGATTAGTCAGTGAGTTACCGTTCCTCTTTTGCCCTCTAATCATCCAAGACAAACAGTGGTTACTTCTGACATAGTAAGTGTGATGTTTTTTTTAATGGTATGCTTTGTTGCTCACACATTAGTTTGCAGGTTTGCTGTTGTGTAAAATATAGTTTTAACTGTCAAAAATGTCAGGGTAAACTAAAACAAAACATAGTTGTATAAAATGTACATTAATATAAATATAAAAAAATAGTTTGTGAATAGGGTCCATAACATCCTTGTCTTCAATGCCAGGTTCAGTGGGATGATGAAAAATGTTCAGTACACTTTCTGAAAAGCTTTGATTTGTCAATGTCATTGTGTATAACTCAAAAGGAATCCACCAATAATCAATTATTCTTGAATGCTTGAATATCCACGTTTGGTGTGAACAGCCTTTTAGGTTGTAAACCTGTAATTGGGAAAAAGTGCCATTGTGTATGTCTTACAGATTGTTCATTAATAATTGTTTATGCTTTGAAAGTTCAGTGACAAAGGTCAAAGTTGAAATTGTTTTCTACAGTGCTTGATTGGCATGCAATACTGAAACTTCACTGCATAGAGAACAATGCATTGAATGCTGAATCATGTAAAAGGGTCTTGAGAATCGCACACCTGTTTTTTTGTGTTGTTTTCTTTTTTAATAAAGAAGTATCATTATTATTGATGCTCATTTCTAGTGTCCAGAGCAGTAATTTACTGAGTTGATTATGAGCAATTAAACTGCAGTACATGGTTCAATTTATGATAGTTACTTTGTAATTTTCTCTGCGCATTCACTGATAATGTCATTTTAATAGTTTAATTTCACTGCATGTAAACTGTCAGAAATTGTATGCTAATATTTAGCATCTTTTAGTAATGAACCAAATCCTAAAGCAGTCTGCAGTTGTGAAATTTAAATTTTTGTACAGAGGAAGTGAAATCTGAGCTTTTTTTCCTGTAATTAAGGGTGAAGGCTGACCAAAGACATCAACAATCCTTCATACTGTATATCCTCCTGATTGTTTCCACAGTAGCTGGTTGAGTTATGTAGTGACATGTAGTATTTGAAGTATTTGACCACAATTAAAAAAAAATTCTACAAGTATTTGCATTATATTTTAAAACATTACACCAAGTGGTATATTTTTTAAAGAAATGCTACTGTATCACATGTGTTGGTGTTGAGGATCGTGGAGCGTTAGTTGCATATAGTAGACAGAATCTGATGCTATGGGGAAACACTTTTCTCCTAGAAAAACAAAAACCTGATTGAACCACAATATTTCCTTGCAATTCAAGTCACATTCAAGCATGCAAATTTGGGGCAGCGCTGAACGTAATTTCCTCAGAATATTTTGACTGAATAAGCCAGTCACGAAAAACCCTGGGCATAAGTAACACAGCATGATCATGACGTCTCATTTCAGGGAACCGAGGTTACGTCAGTAACCGGAGAAGTTCCCTTTCAATATTGGCCACTCGGTGTCACGTCAGAATCCGACACTATGGGGAATGTGTCAAATCATGGCATGTTACTGTGAAGGGTGCTCAGCAAAAGCAGAACCGATAGCCAAACTGCATAAGCATACATATCTTTGGATGGTAACTCGTAGGCATTAGGCACATAGCCGTAAGTCCACCAGACCTTGTTGAACACCAGGGGACAGCACTTAGGCCCAATCCCAATTCAATTTTATACTCTCACACTACCCTATGACCTTCCTTTCCAGTTGACCCTTGAAACAGAGTGTCAAGTGTTCCCCTAAGAGATAGATCACCATTATTACACCATTACACTTCATCATACACCGTCACTAGCTCCTACAATACACACACATACACAAAGTCAGCGTGGGGCGCTGGTCTGAATACTGGTACATTAGAGGCATTTAATTACCATTGTATATTAATCGCTGCTTTCATTGACACACACACACACATATCAGAGATCACGCAACGCACACACAAACATCCACCAATGCCCTGTGACTTTAATTAATAAAATAGCTTAAATATTGATTCACTATATTATATTACCCAGCAACGAGAGGTAAAATCGCTGTTTTTGAAGTAAGTAAACTCTCTCATTGTAGAGAGAGACGCACAGACGCATGTAATTCACACACTCAAAAAAACAGCTAAAACCAGCCTAAGCTGGTTGCCTGGTCTTAGCTGGTTTAAGCTGGAAATAGCTGGTTTTAGCTGGTCTCCCAGCCTGGCCAAGCTGGTTTTAGCTGGTTGGCCAGCTGGTCTCCCAGCCTGAAGTGGCCAAACCCCTAAAACCAGCCTGCTGACCAGCTATGACCAGCCTAGACCAGGCTGGATGACCAGTTAAAACCAGCCAACCAGCTTAGGTTAGCAAGTCAAGTCAAGTCACCTTTATTTATATAACGCTTTTAACAATACAGATTGTGTCAAAGCAACTGAACAGCATTAATTAGGAAAATAGTGTCAATTATGCAAAATGACAATAGTAAACACTCATTTTTCAATTAAAGACAGTTCATCATTGAATTCAGTGATGTCATCATCCAGCTCAGTTCAGTTTAATAGTATCTGTGCAATCATTTGCAATCAAGTCAACGATATCGCTGGAAATGAAGTGTCCCCAACTAAGCAAGCCAGAGGCGCCAGCGGCAAGGAACCAAAACTCCATCAGAATGGAGAAAAAAACCTTAGGAGAAAACAGGCTCAGTCGGGGGACCAGTTCTCCTCTGACCAGACAAAACCAGCAGTTCAATTTCAGGCTGCAGCAAAGTCACATTGTGCAGAGGACTCATCTGGTTCCTGTGGTCTTTTCCTGGTGGTCGTCTGAGACAAGGTCTGTACAGGGGATCTGTATCTGGGGCTCATCTAGTTGTCCAGGTCTCCGCTGTCTTTCAGGGCTGTAGAGGTCCTCTCTAGGTGCTGATCCACCATCTGGTCTGAATACGTACTGGATCCGGGTGACTGCAGTGACCATCTGAACTGGATACAGACTGGATCCGTATGGCTACAGTGACCTCAGAATAAGAAAGAAACAGACTAATATTAGCGTAGATGCCATTCTTCTAACAATGTAGCAAGTACATCGGGTGTTATGAGAAGTGTTCCCAGTTCCTTTTGACCTAATTAATGCAGCCTAAAAAACCTTTAACGGATTTGAATATTAGAAAAGTGTTATTGTGTTATGTGTAAGCCAGGTTAAAGAGATGGGTCTTTAATCTAGATTTAAACTGCAAGAGTGTGTCTGCCTCCCGAACAATGTTAGGTAGGTTATTCCAGAGTTTGGGCGCTAAATAGTCAAGTCAAGTTATTTGTTCCAGCGCTTTTCACATACAAATCATTGCAAAGCAACTTTACAGCAAATTAAGTTTCTACAATATTTAGTGGTAGCTTATCAGTGGTGGCTGTCAGTTAATGTACATATGGCAGATATGTATGGAAAAATCAATTAAAGACAATCAAATAGACGATGAAACACTATTAACAGCAATTATTATATGATGCTATCAAACTTATAGCAAAATTTGGTATTTCTGTATGTTGTTTCATGGTTGGCATCATCTGAGGTCCTCTGAGGGGTTGGCATCATCTCTTCTCAGGTGTTCTGGATCCAGACTAAAGCTTGTGTAAATCAAAAAACAGAAAAACAAATAGAGAAATAATTAGCGTAGCTGCTGTTCCAACCAAGCAAAATTGATTTGTTTAACCCAAACTAAAGAATAATAATGTGCATTTAATCAGATATAACAGCAGTAAAAGATTATGAGATGCATTATTTGAATGCTTGGCAAAGAGATGTGTCTTTAATAAGATTAAACGAGTGGTGTGTCTGAACCCGAAGTTATCAGAAGGATATTCCAGCGTGGGAGCCAATGCAAAAAGATCTACTCTTTATGGCGCTTTACATGCATGGTACGGCATGTGGTACCAGTCGTACGGTTACCTTGTGGGGGTTTTCCCTGGGACAGTACATGTACTGTTTTAGTACCACCTCGGTTGTGGGGTTCCAAGCATACCGTCCGTTACCAAAAAGTGACGTGTAAAACTCTGTGATCACGGATTTGCCGGGAGAATCGTCACTACTGTCAATGAACTGCGACCACCATGAGGAAACAAACACAACAGAGAACCGCTTCTAGATTGTTTTACATAGCCCAGCCAGAGAAGGATCGATATCGCAACTGTTTTGATGTGGATTTGCTCGCACTTTTTTGTTACACACTCCTATGTAGTTTAGTGGCTGTTCTTCCCGTTGCAGGTTTAAGAACAGACGTTTACTATTAGTTTGATAGCGAGGAGGCGGAGTTCCATTGGGAGCGTTGTATGGGGGCGACGCGGCATGAAACTGTTTTTTGTAGGATGGCAAGTTAGAGGCGGGCAACTATAACGAAATTGTGAATAACAGAAATCCCGCCACTATAAGCGGTACTGAATGCAGTGGAAACGCAAACCGAAATCCGAACCAAGCCGTGCCGTTACCGTATTGCGCCGTACCAGAGCCTGAGTCGTACGCAGTGGAAAAAGCGCCATCGTGGACCTGTGCTATCCTAGGTATACCAAAAAGTCCAGCGTTTTGCGAACTTAGGAGGTGATGGATTGTTAGCGTGGTAAGAAGACTAGTAGGTACGCAGAGCTAACACATTAAGGGGCAGATAGGCAAGTAATTAAATTGTAAATGATACCCGGAATTAATAGGTAGCCAGTGCAGAGACTGTAAAATTGGAGCAATATGATTTTTTTGACCTGGTAAGGACTCTAGCAGCTGCAATTTGGACTACCTGTAGCTTGTTTACTGAAGATGCAGGACAACCACTTAGCAGTGCATTACAATAGTCCAGTCTAGAGGTCATGGATGCATGATCTAGCTTTTCTGCATCAGAAATAGGTAATATGTTTTGTAGCTTGGCAATGTTTCTAAAATGGAAGACTGCGGTTTTTGTAACATGGGAAATATGATTATCAAAAGACAAGTTGCTATCTAATATAAAACCCAGATTTTTGACTGTAAAGGAAGTAACAGTACATCCATCTAGTTGCAAATTTTAAATCCACGAGATTTTCGGGGTACGTCTTTTGGTCCCCAATAAGTAAGATCTCTGTCTTAGTCGAATTTAATAGGAGAAATTGATTGGTATCCAATCTTTTACATTTTTGAACCCACTCTGTTAGCTTGAGTTAATTAGACGTTTGGTGGCTAGACTCTTGTTGAGATGTATAGAGGAGTCATTTATTTCAGCATAACAGTGGAAACTAATCCCTTGTTTTCTAATAATATTACCAAGGGGTAACATGTTTATTGAAAATAGCAGAGGACCTAGGATAGATCCTTGTGGCACTCATATTTTACTGGTGATAATTGAGATAACTCCCCATTTAAATAAACAAAATGGTAACGATCGGAAAGGTAGGATCTAAACCACCTTAAAGCCTGCCCTTGAATACCTGTATAGTTTTGTAATTGATTTATGAGTATGTCATGAAAAATTTTTTCTTTTTTTTATAGTGTCGAACGCAAGACTAAGATCAAGTAAAACTAGCAATGAGATACAGCCTTGGTCTGACGCAAGAAGCAAGTCATTTGTAATTTTAACAAGTGCAGTTTCTGTGCTATGGTGGGCCTGAAACCTGAAATTCTTCATAGAGATCATTTTTTTGCAGGAAGGAGCACAATTGAGCAGACACAACTTTTTCTAAAATTTTAGACATAAAAGGAAGATTTGAGATGGGTCTGTAAATTTGCCAGTTCACTAGGATCTAGTGGTTTTGGGTGTTACATAAAGACAACGACGAGTTCATTATATTGAGAAGCGGTTCTTCTGCTACAGGTGACAACTCTTTCAGTAATTTAGTGGGTTACAGGATCTAACAGGCATGTTGTTGGTTTAGATGCAGTGATAAGTTTATTTAGCTCTTCCTGTCCTATAGTTGTAAAGCACTGCAGTTTATCTTTTGGTGCTGTGAATGAAGCTGAAGTATTAAACGCTGTAGAATCTACATTTGTTATTGTATTTCGGATGTTATCTATTTTATCAGTGAAGAAATTCATAAAGTCATTACTATTAAACTGTGAGGGAATATTTAGATCGGGTGGAGTCTGGTTATTTGTTAATCTAGCCAATGTGCTAAATAAAAACCTTGGATTGTTTGGTTATTTTCTATGAGTTTGCGGAAATGCTCGGCCCTGGCTGCTTTTAGAGCCTGTCTATAGCTAGACATACTGTTTTTCCACACAATTCTAAAAAAAACTTAAAAGTTAGTTTTTCTCCATTTGCGCTCAAGACTACAAGTTTTTTTCTTGAGAGAATGGGTATTACTGTTGTACCATGGCGCAGTACGTTTTTCTCTAACCTTTTTCAATTTGATGGGGGCAACAGCTTCTAATGTATTCGAGAAGATAGTGCCCATGTTGCTAGTCATTTCGTCTAGTTCATGTGTACTTATGGGTACACAGAGCAGTTGAGATAAATCAGCCAGGTTACTTGTGAATCTGTCTTTGGTGGCTGGAAAAATAGTTCTGCCCAGACGATAACGCGGAGCCATATAGTTAACATCAGTAATACGCAGCATGCACGATAAAAGGAAATGGTCAGTAACATCATCACTTTGAGGTACGATATCTATATCAGTAAGATCAATTCCATGCGATATAATTAAATCTAGCGTATGATTAAAACGATGAGTGGGCCCGGTGATGTTTTGCTTGACTCCAAAAGAGTTTATTAGGTCAGTAAACGCAAGTCCTAATGCATCATTTGTATTATTAAAGTGAATGTTAAAAACTCAGACAATTAGCGCTTTATCAACAGTAACCAATAGGTCTGAGAGGAAATCTGCAAATTCTTTTAGGAAATCTGTATACGGCCCTGGCGGTCTATACACAATAGCCAGAGCAAGAGATACGATAGATTTATTTTGCATATCTGATAGTGTAAACATTAATGAGATCATTGGTACTTTTTACAAATGAGTTAAACCTGTATCCTGTCTTCTGAGTAACATTGAGAATATCACTATATATTGTTGCAACACCACCGCCACGACCAGTCTGACGGGGCTCATGCTTATAACAGTAGCTTGGTGGAGTAGACTCATTTAGACCAATATAATCATTAGGTTTTAGCCAGGTTTCAGTCAAGCAGAGTACATCAAAACTATTATCTGTGATCATTTCATTTACAATAACTGCTTTGGGTGAGAGTGATCTAATGTTTAGGAGCCCAAACTTTAAAAAATGTTTTTGTTCATTTATTTAAAATTTTCTGGTTTAATCGTGATCAGATTTTTCTAGATACTGCATTAAATTTATATTTTGACCTCACTATTCGGGGAACAGACACAGTCTTTATAGATTGGACAGCACAAGTACTTCTATCATTTAAGCGGGTAGAACACAAGTCATCAGGGCAGTTATTTGAGATTTGACTTACTAGTCATATGGAGCGTAGCATCCTGGAGATGTTATCCGACATGAGCTCCGCTCCCCCGAATTCTGCTGAGGCGGAGTTAGAGTGCAGGCCATCAGCAGGCGGAGGGGCAGATAAAGAAAGCAGCCCTTAGGACCGCATCCCGCAAAAGCTGTCCAAGTTCTAAAGCAGTAAGAGAGTTTATGTGTCATTAATACACCATGACAATAACTATCTAATGTAAAAGTCAATTATAAGTCTACTGAAAACTTTAGGGTCCTCGGGCACGAACGTGGGACTCCGGTCCTGACATGATGATGTCGTCGCGAAGAGAGGACGATGTGCGGATCATGCACCGTCTCGAATCAGGCATCCCGAAAGTCCCTCTTCAGTGTCTCGTTTGCCGCCAGGCTGGTGGCGTAACCGCAGCGGGTGAAGGGGGCGTGACGACCGCTTCGGTGCTATCATGCCCTCAAGGATCGCGGGTACAATCATCATTCTGCCAGAAACACAGCGAGAAACACGAACGCAACGAAGGTGGAGAAGAATGAGTGAGTGGCACTTTCACCGACTTCAGCTAACGTAGCACGGGACGTCCCGGAGATGGGATCTCCGATCACGTAGAGTGAGTATACGTCTAGCAGCGGAGGGGAGGGACGAAAGACAGGTGTGTTTCCGGGTGGCGATCCGAAGACCGCGACCCACCCACCCCCCCACCCGGTGGCTGACCCGGACGCTGGCAGAGGTAGTGCACGGGGCCTGGATCGCGTATTCCGTGGGGCGGTGAACCCAGGGTCCGTGGGGTCCCCGGCGCCGGAGGAGGACAATCTGGGAAGATCGCGTCCGGGGGTGCACGGGCCTGTGCGAGAAACACACGTAAAAATAGAGGTGGTGGGAGAGTTAAGCCCGCGCGTGTATCTTACCTCGGCCTGTTGGTGCGAGTCAGCATGCGGGGGGAATGTTTTTCAGTGGGCTCTCCGCTCTTCAGCTGCGGTAGCCTAGATAAACAGGTCAGGAATCTGCTCTCCTGGCCCTCAAGCTCGAGCTGCACCGAATGCAGCTCGAGCGTGTCCTCACCTGCACTCAAAGGTAGACACACATCCGCCATTAAAGCAAGTAACAGTGAGTAAAACAATGGTAATGTGTGTGTGATTAGAGTATTAGTAATGTAAGCGAGATTAGCGGCAACCACGCTGGCGATGCTAGCGGGTTATTTGCTAGTAGCGGAGTCGGGAAGTCAAAAATAGAACTAGTGATAACAAGGCGCTCTGATTGCTTTTGTTGTAGAATACGATAGGGGATATATTAAACACAGTTATTAACGAAAATGATGGTGTATAAAATTGATTTTAAGATTTAAAATTAGACAAAGAATTAACTTGACGGAGCTCAAACTCAAAACACACGGCAGCAACAAACAGAAGGTGACGTCTGTCTTCACTTAAGTGTTTTGACAACACTTCAAAAGAGAGCTAGTCAAGACAGGAGTGAGCCAAGGCTGTTTGCTCTTTCTGTTTTTATTTCTCCTGGTCATTGACTGGATCATGAAGACTACAACCAGTGGGAAGATGGGATACTGTGGAGTCGTGGAATCAGATGACATGGCACTCCTGTCCCACAGCCACCAACAGATGCAGGACAAGTCTTCACACCTCCTCAAAATTTCATCTCAGGTGGGGCTCTACATCCATAGAGCCAAGACCAAGATCTTGAAGGTCAACACCACCAGCAAAGAACCAGTGAGGCTGGATGGCGAAGCTCTAGAGGAGATGGAGTCCTTCACATACCTCGGCAGCGTGGTGGATAAACACGGTTGGACATATGTGGATGTGAAGACCAGAATCAGCAAGGCCCGAGCAGCATTCATCCAGCTGAAAAATGTCTGGCGCTCCAGGAGATCAGCCGTCACACCAGAATACGTTTGTTTAACTCGAACACCAAGACAGTGCTGCTGTACGGAGCAGAAACATGGAGTACTACAAAAGCCACCATGAAAACGATCCTTGCCTTTGTCAACCAGTGTCTCCGCTGGGTCCTTTCAATTCACTAGCCAGAGGTCATCAGTAACACCAATTTGTGGCAGAGGACAAACCAGCATCCTATGAAACAAAAGATCCTGAGAAGTAAGTGGGGATGGCTTGGCCACACCTTGAGAAAATCAATATTCAACATCACAAGACAGTCTCTGATATGGAACCCGTAAGGGAAAAGAAAAAGTGGACAGCCACGGAACACCTGGCACCGAGACCTGGATCCAGAAGTCTGCAGAAGCTGACAGGAATTGGTTGGGGGCTGCTGGTGATAGTCGAACAGAACAGACAACGCTGGAGGGCAGTCGTCGATGGCCTATGCTCCAGGAAGGAGCAGCAGGCCTAAGAAGAAGGCCAAGATCCATGCAGGACTCGTTGATTGAAAGAGTGTGTATATTGCTCACTCCATTTACTGATACTAGTGCTAATAAAAGCGTTGCCTTGTAAGAGAGCACTTTGAAGCCGAAAGTGAAGCTGACTGTAGCGGCTCAAATGGCAAACAAATCAAAGCTTTAAGACCAAATCCCAAGTGGGGATTGTAGATGGGTGAAAGGGGTTTAACCTAGAGATTAAATGGTATGAAAATTTCACATCACTATTATAGTGACCAAATCAATCATAGTTATAAAAATGATCACGATATTGTTGAATGTGCTGGTAATGTTTAAAAAGTACTCATACAGACAATTAAATCATTTCACAAAGTTTTATGTTTAAAACCAACAAACAAAACAAATACAATTAGCAGTACTATGCACTTTTCATTTGCATAAACATTAAAACAATAACATTAAAAATTATGGCTGACAAAAAAATATTGTCAGTTACATGTTATGTACTGTATGTTAAAATAAAGCTTTGACAAAAAAATTATAAACCTTACATTTTAACCTCTAAATCAGTTTAGTCAAAATGATAAATTCTAAGCATTTTATCTGCTCCATAAATAATTCTACATAGGGTACCTTATTATCTGAAGTGTTGAGATTTTTAGAATTCACACTTTTGTAAGAAGAAAAGATGAGGACGTTGAAGATCTTGATGAAGATCTTTATTACAGCATAGCAGTGACAAAGTACATGTAGTACCTTGGGTTCAACAGAGTCAGAATGAACCACAAACATCCTAAACTTAACCTTTTTATACAGCTACAGTTTACTGCCATTAATGTAAATAATTTTTGCTTTCACCAACCTAGGGAGGCGAAATAGTGTAGTGATGGGTACTCACGTCACCAATGACGTTATGATATTTGGATCACGTGTCAATTAAGGTGGGGTTATGAGTACATCACATAAGTAAGATTGGTGGAATCTTACTTATGTGATGTACTCATCACATAAGTAAGATTGGTGGGATCTCTAACTTGTTGAACCTTTTTCTGTATCATCAACACAAGGAAGACACTAGTGTAATAAAATAGATTTTATTAACTAAACATAGACAGGAGTAATCAACAACTACTAAATTAATACCATGAATGAAAAAGTAATAAAGTGCATAAGATGCATAAAATGAAAGTGATTATGTTGGGTGTTGCAATGTCAGAGCTACATTATCTGGAAAGATAAACTGTTGCTACTCTGAAAGAAATAAGGTGAAAGAACCCTATTATGCATCAAACAATACGGAAAAGATTATTGTTTATCAACAGCAATCAGCTATACAATATCTAATTGAAATTAGAAAATCATATACTAGATATATACAACCTCAAGGTCTCTGGAAGAGTTTTGATAGTGATAGTTACTTCTCTTGTTTTCGATGAGCCGTCTGTGCTGGCCGGAGACTGCAGAACAGTGTGTCTTTTGGAAGTACCTTTATCTCGGTTCCGATGAGGAGGGATTTTCATCTGGCTGTTTCTCCATTTCAGTCCCTGGGTGATTGTTCTGTTTCCATCAAATGGGGGACAGTTGTGGCCCAACCCTTCTTTTTCCCTCCTGTGGACTTATTTTGCCATAGTCCCAAAACAGAACCACATTAGAAAGTGTCCACTAAATCTTTACCGTGCATTATCACTTACCAAACCGCCACCAGCATACCTTTGGCAATGGTACAAACCATTAGTCCAAACATGCTAGATAGACTGAACTGTCATGCAGCATTTCATTTGTCCATTTAACCGTTGAGTGTGTGAATGTTGCCTAACACGTCACGTCACTGAGAATACTTATTCCTCTGAATATGTATGAGATGTGTGTGTTGTAGTTTGCATCAGTTTAAGGTTTGAGAACTTAGTTATGAATGGATTTGGATGGAACTCTGTGATCTCTCTTTGTTTCACCCACTGCTGCTGCAACCAGAGGTCACTTAAATCATAAGAAAATATTGCATTAATATACGACCAAGGTTAAGACAGCTGACGTGCTATGATTTCTGACTGGCAGTTCACTCTCCTTTGATGTGACCCTGTTCCCCTCACACACACACCCACACACACACACACACACACGCGCGCACACACGATGCGCAAAACTCCGAATTTGAACAGTCAATAGCAAATATTTAAGCTAATAACAAAACATACTTACCGTCGCTGATTCAGAAGCGCTAGATTGTCAAAGCACAGTCTAATTTACCCTTTTTTTTTTCTTTTTTTTTTTAGAAATATCCTTTGTGCACAGCCAGCCTTGTACTCTTCTAGGATAAAAAAAAACTGTTGTTCATAAAATGCGTTGCACAAATTCGAATATCTGTGTTGTGCTGTTTTGTTGTAAATAAATCTTTACCAATGATTCCTAAGTGCATCTACTCTGCCTGAATGCCAAATAAAGTGCTTTTGCTTTCGCACTGAAACACACAGTGTCTCCCTGACATGTTGCTTCAACACTACTGCTGTTCCTGAAACCACGCCTTCTTTCTTTGCGTGCACGTTTGGGCGGAATTATGCTAATATTTCCACATAGTGACGTAGATATGTGGGGGCGTGTTAGAACGAGCCGTTTTAGGTAGGCGTGGATGACTCTTAACTTTTAGAAAGAATATCTCTTTGGATTTGAGACTTTAGTCTTTGCAACTTTACAGATCTTCTGTATGCACCAAGAGCTTGTAACACACCCAAGGAAAGAAAAACTTGTAAATCGCATCATATGACCCCTTTAAAAATAATCAGCTGTGATTTACCAATTAAATGAAAGTGAGAAAATAAACCACTAATGCTGTGTGTACACTGAATGATTACTATAAATAGTTGTATTTACAAGGTAGGCCTTCTTCAACAATATCACAGTGTTATCATGTTACATGCACACATAAACGTTGGTCTACTTTAAAGGCACAATATGTATTTTTTGCCATTAGAGGTCGCGTATTCAAAGTAAACAATTAGAAAAAGGCGTAATTTGATGACGCCGTGACTGCGTGTGGGAGTATTTTAATAAAAAAATCTTACACATTGTGCCTTTAAGTGCTTTTGTGTACTGTTAATATTTTCGTACAGTATGAGTGGCCAATATTAACTGCTATTTATCACTTAAAATAGATGTTACTTAAAAGCTATACGAGAAAAAAAAAATTTGCCCATCCATCCCTTTAAAAATGTGCATCTTTAATTCCCAGATGATTACAATGTGTAATTAAAAGGAAAGGTGATTTGGGTGATTGTGAAGTGATTGTGTCAAAATCAAAATTTGTTTATATTTACAAAATAAAATTAAGTTGGCCAGTGAAAACATTGGACATTTTTTCTATGTACTTTAGTCAGTTAAATAAAGGCTACAGAGAATGAACAAATAACAATTTCTTGATTTTATGATATTTCACAAAATGTCCAAACTTTTCTGGAATTGGGGTTGTGGTTAGTAAGGTAGTTTGGGTATAGGGTAGGATTAAGGGATCTAAAATATGGTCATCCATCCAACCACCTTAAACTCTGTAAAGGGTGGGGAGGTCATTTCATTTTCAAGTAATGCCTGTGGGGCTGCAATCCTTGTTCACAAATCAGTGCCTTTGTCTGTATCCAAAGTCAGACCCCAATGGTTACTTTATTATTTCACAGGAAACATAAATAAATAAATGTGCCAATAGTCTGGCATTAGTGAACATTTATGACACAATGAGGACTTATGTAAAAAATATATGTATTTAATTTATTTTTGATTTAGTCTCTTGACAGCTTGTTCTCAGTGGTGATTTTAATTGCTGTCATGGTCCCTCACTCGATCATTTGTCTAATAAGCCTTTTTCCCCTGTCCATCTGAAGACAACTGTTTATGGAGCAGTATGCAGTCTCTGATGTATTTTTTAATCCTAGTAATAAGCAGTTCACTTGTTATCTCCAGTACTCAACACTTATCAACAAGCTGGGTCATTCCATGTCAAATCAACCAAATGGTCCTTTTATCTTTCCTCCTCTTATTTATTTATTTATTTATTTATTTCCTATTTTTAACCGACCCCCCCCTCCACCCCACAATCTTCCTGACTCCACTACAGCAACTTTTGTTTGGATTACCTTGTTAACATTTCCACTTCATTTAAAAGTAGTTTCCCTTTGTGTTTAGCGGACGAGATTGTCAGAATTTTTTTATTTCTGCAGAAAGACAACAATGTAGTACTGAACTCCAAAGTAGAAATTGCCATGATGACTAATTTAACACGGAGTCACCCCTTTTGTAGAGGAGGGTCAAAATTACAATTTTCACCTAATATTTGGAGCCAAATTACAGGGGAGTAAAAATGAAGATTAGTAAGATGGCAACATCATTATTTTATTTTGGCACAGAGGTTGGTAGGTCTGTTGACATTAATAATATTTGTTGCATTAAATAGTAAGTATTCATCCATGGCCTTTAATATTTTGGCTTTCTGATTCATTTATGTATTTCTTTCACCAAAAAAAAATAATAATAAATTTTTTTAGCTGGGGACCTCTGGTTGACCATGCATGACCCAGCTGCTTGCTTCTGTCCGTTTCCTTTCTGCTCTTATAGTCCACATAGTAATTTCCGATCATGCAGTCTGTCATAGTCAATAAAATTGTGAAAACACTAACTGTTTTGTGTATGTATATATATATAGATATATATAGAGTATATATTATATATAATATATTATAGATATATATATATCTATTATACATACATACAGTAACAGTGGTGAAATAATTATTTGATCCCCTACTGATATTGTAAGTTTGCCCACTTACAAAGAAATGAAGAGTCTGTAATTTTTATGGTAGGTTTATTTTAACGGATAGAGAGAATATCAAGCAAAAAATCCAGAAAAAAAACACTGTACAAAGGTTATAAATTGATTTGCATTTCAGTGAGTCAAATAAGTATTTGATCCCCAAGCAAAACTTGGTGGAGAAACTCTTGTTGGCAAGCACAGAAGTAAGACGTGTCTTGTAGTTGGTCACCAGGTTTGCACACATCTCAGGAGGGATTTTGTTCCACTCCTCTTTAAAGATTCTCTCTAAATCCTTAAGGTTTCTTGGCAACTCAAAGTTTCAGCTCACTCCACAGATTTTCTATAGAATTAAGGTCTGGAGACTGGCTAGGCCACTCAATGACACTTAATGTGCTTCTTCTTGAGCCACTCCTTTGTTGCCTTGGTGGTATTTTGGGTCATTGTCATGCTGAAGATTAGGGCTGGACGATATGGCCAAAATTTATATCACGATATATTTCTTAATTTCGGTCGATACGATATAATTCCGATATCGATACGAACACTATTAAAAAAAGCCTCATAAAAATGGCCAAGAACGGCCACAACAGATGTCTGTACCTACAAACTTATTTTTTTGAAAAATTAATTTGCCAACTCTATGAAACCTACTCCTATAAACCTATATAATATTTTCGGAAATAAATGGCGCAAATAAATAAAGGTTCACCTTTTATTGGTATTTAGCCTTCATACAAACAAGAAATGTGAAATCACTGTCAAATAAATCTCAGACTCTCCTTATTAATATTAATATTTTTTACTTCAAACTATAGGCTAACATACCAGTCAAAAGTTTTTGAACAGTAAGATTTTTAATGTTTTTTTTTAAGAATTCTCTTCTGCTCACCAAAGCCCAAAAAAAACAGTAACATTTTGAAATATTTTTACTATTTAAAATAACTGTTTTCTATTTGAAAATATAATTTATTCCTGTGATTTCAAAGCAGAGCTTTAGCATCATTACTCCAGTCACATGATCCTTCAGAAATCATTCTAATATTCTGATTTGCTGCTCAAAAAACATTTATCTTATGAATGTTTGAAAACCATGCTATTTTTTTTCAGGATTATTTGATTAATAGAAAGATCCAAAGATCAGCATTGATCTGAAATAGAAATCTTTTGTAACATTATATTTTTTTATGTCACTTTTGATCAATTTAAAACATCCTTGCTAAATGAAAGTAATCATTTCTATAATATAAATTTTAAAAAGAGCTTTTGAATGGTATAGTGTATAATGTTACAAAAGCTTTTTATTTCAGATAAATGCTGATCTTTGGACCTGAAAAAAAATGTACTCAACTGTTTTAAATAGTGATAATCAGCAAATCAGCATATTAAAATGATTCTGAAGGATCATGTGACACTGAATACTGGAGTAATGATGCTGAAAATTCAGTCTTTTGATCACATGAATAAATTACATTTAAAATAATTCAAATAGAAAGCCCTTATTTTTAAATTGTAGTAATATTTCAAAATGTTACTGCTTTTGGTGCATTTTGGATCAAATAAATGCAGGCTTGGTGAGCAGAAGATAATTCTTTAAGAAACATTAAAAATCTTGCAGTTCAAAAACCTTTGACTGGTAGTGTGATTATTCTTATAGATTGAAATGTGCATTAACCAGGATAACGAGTATGAATCATGCTCCGAGTTGCTTCAGAAACAAAAAAATAGAGCAACAACAAAAGCATGTTTCTGGAAATGTGTTTATTATTGAAAATGCGAACTGCTCGTCTGCCAGCAGGAGGCGCTGTGACAGCGGCGGAACTAACGGGTTCTCCAGTAACGGCTGTAAACAAAGCAGCTCCGCTCATAAACGGTACTTATCAGATAAAAATGCCATCTAAACTATTCTGAAGACAGTGCGTGGGCGCCCCTTCAGAGATGGTGGCCGGTGGGTCATATAAAACACCCGCGACGCGTGTTTTTGTCGTTGGTGTTGGTTGAGTAACTTGCAGGTGTGCTCGGTTATTCAACGAAGTCAAACGCCACAAATAAATAAATGTATGGGAAACACTGGTAATGTATATTGAAATATCGTAAATGTGTTTAAAAATCATATCACCGTTATTGAAAAAAATTATATCGCGATACATATTGATATTGAATTATTGTCCAGCCCTACTGGAAGATCCATCATCCATGACCCATCTTCAGTGTTCTGACTGAGAGAAGAGGTTATCATGGGGGGGCGGGGCAGAATGTGTTAGCGGGGGTGGGATGTCATGGCCCCGTCCGGTGTCGGGGGGTCCTTCAATGCGGTGAAGTCATCCTGTACCCATAGCAGAGAAACAGCCCCAAAGCATAATGTTTCCACCTCCATGCTTGACTGTAGGGATGGTGTTCTTGGGGTCATAGTCAGCATTTCTCTCCCTCCAAAAACGGCGAGTCGAGTTAATGCCAAAGAGTTCAATTTTGTTCTCATGTGACAACAGCACTTTCTCCCAAGCCTTCTCTGAATCATTTAGATGTTCAGACGGGCCTGTACATGTGCCTTCTTGGGCTGGGGGACCTTGCGGGCACTACATGATTTAAATTCATTGCAACGTAGTTTGTTACCAATGGTTTGCTTGGCGACTGTTGTCCCAACTGCCTTAAGATCATTAACAAGCTCCTCCTGTGTAGTTCAGGGCTGATCCCTCACCTTTATCATGACCATCCTTTCCTCATAAGGCGAGATCTTGCATGGAGCACCAGACAGAGGGCGATTGATGGTTATTTTGTATTTCTTCCATTTCCGAATATTCACACCAACAGTTGTCTCCTTCTCAAAAAGCTTCTTGCTGATGGTCTTGTAGCCCATTCCAGCCTTGTGCAGGTCTACAATCTTTTCTCTGACGTCCTTTGACAGCTCTTTGGTCTTGCACATGGTGGTGGGAGAGGTTTGAATGGAAGGTACACATTCTATGGACTGGTTTCTTTTATACTATAACAAGATGACATTAGGAGTAATTTCTTAAAGTGACAGGACTAATCTGTGTTCCACTTGGGCACGTAACCCAAGTGGAACACGTGGGAGCCATAATTCTTGCTGGTTGGTAGGGGATCAAATACTTATTTTACTTACTGAAATGCAAGTAAATTTATAACCTTTATATAAATGTTTTTTCTGGATTTTTTTGTAGAATTCTGTCTCTATCCATTAAAATAAACCTACCATAACAATTATAGACCCTTAATTTTTTTGTAAGTGGTCAAACTTACAAAATCAGCAGGGGATCAAATAATTATTTTCCCCACTGTATATATATGTACAGTATATGTGTGTGTGTGTGTGCGTGTGTATTTTTAATGAGTCACAGACTCTGTCCATCCTATTATGTCAGGAAAATTAACCGAAATGAGCATCCCTAAACCAGGGAAAGCTTGGCGTCCCCTTGTTAATCTTTAGTGACCTCTAGTGGGGGTTGCGACCCTCGGATTGGGAGCTACTGACCTACATCAAACTAAACATAATTGCAACCCTTAAGGTGACAAGCTCTCACTCTGTGCAATTACATTGTTACACTAGTAGGTGGCAGCAAGAGACTGTCTCAGCCCTCAGACTAGAGATGACAGAAGCAACCAATGAGATTTTTTGTGTTAGAACCTTTAGCCCAATTACTACAGTTTTAAAAACTCACAGTAAATACTGCCCAGTATCAAGCAAAGTTAGCAGCAGTCTTACCAAAGTCCCCTCTCGCAGGCGCAGGCATAGATTTTGTTTTGTAAGAAAATATGGCAGAAGGCAGTTTAAAATTTGAGTGATGAGGAAATATTACATGAATTGAGGTAAGAATCAAGCTTTTATGCATTATTATACATTTTAACCAGTTGAAGGAAAATATGCATATTGTGCATTCTAAAAGTTAAAAATAAAATAAAAAAAGCTTCTTCTTTTTTTGTCAAAGCTTTATTTGAATGTAGTAAATGCAGATAACATATTTTGTTGCAAGTCACCCAACCAACCAACCAAAAATTTTGTTTTTTTGTTTTTTTTTTAAATCTGGCTGTTGTTGTTAATGTTATTGTTTGAATCTTTCTGCAGTTGTTGCATATATAAAAAATATGTTGCATGTATCAAAAATATGTATATATTACAAAATTCTTGTTGTCATTAAAGGGGTCCTATTATGCTCTTTTACAAAGTCCTGATTTTGTTTTGGGGGTGTACTAGAACAGGCTCTCATACTAGGTTGTTCGAAAAACACATTATTTTTCACATATTTTACATTATTACAACACCTCTCCCCCCAGTCTGGCATGAACGGCTCGAATAGTTCCTGTATCAAATGAAGGCCCGCCTTCTGAAATACGAAATGTGCTGTGATTGGTTAGCTGGGCCAGTGTGTGTTGTGATTGGCAGCACTTGGCGCCTGGTCGGGAAATGTCATCCTCCTTACCATAGCGGAGCTGCTGCCAGCTTCAGTGTAAATATTGCGTCAAAAGCAAATCAATTTGAGCGCGATTTAAACCCGGATGATTGTAATCACTCTAAGTTCGTCTGCCTTGGGAAAGCTAGCTAGTCTCCGACATAGTGATAACACTCGTTGCCTTCTCTAGTGCAGCTCAACCAGGTCTCGTCCCATTCGTCGATATTTGTGATATCACAACTCCCGGAAAATATGCGTTGTAGTCCAAACGAGTCATTCGTTGTAGTTTTTGAAAAGTGATTTCTGTTAAATAAAATATCTCCTTTTGAAGTGGACTTTGAGCTTTGTAACTTTGCAGATATTTTTTATGCTCAAACAGCAACATTACAGACTACCTAAAGTTGAAAAAATCGTCGAATGCGGCTCGAAAGAGCGGAGCTTTTATTAGCCAGAGTTGACCGCTCCGCTTCCTTTCGGTCGTGCCTATGTGGGAAAAAAAAGCAGCGCTGTTTTATCATACTAGATACATTTGAAATTTCTGTTATTATGCTACTCTGTGCCTTCGTCACTGGTCTAATAAAACGCACAACATATTAAAGCGTCTTTGGTGTTTCCATGTTTTCTACAAAACAAAACCAGAAATCGAGGGGTTATGACGTCATTAGTAGGTGACACAATGACACTATGGACACTCTGTGTCACTAGTTAAAATTGCTTTTTCTCTGGATTTAAACATTCTTAGAAACATTTGGGATAATGTAAGTACACAAGTCAGCAAAATATATAACCTCGTTCTAGTGGTTTTTGGATATTTTTATAAAATAAGCTTACATATTGTGCCTTTAACAGAAACATAGGAGGTAATTCAGCTGTTATTTTTCATAACAGTAGTGGCTAAAGAAAAAGGCAAATAACATACTCTGAGTTTAAAAAAGTATATATTTTTAAGCATAATATTGCCTTTTATGAACATGTAAGGTTAAAAGTCAGCTGTATTTTTATTTTAATAAAAACATTTAGTGCAGTTAAGTTAATAATTAACAATAAAGTTATCTTATCAGTGTACGTTTTTCAAACAGCTAAACTCCTCTTGACATAATTTAATATAGACTTAAGTAGACTTATCCATTCCTAACTGTTCTATAGCTGTGTCTGTGGCCCACTTTTTGTGTTGCCATATGTGACCCTGGGACCACAAAACCAGTCTTAAGTCGCTGGGGTATATTTGTAGCAATAGCCAAAAATACATTGTATGGGTCAAAATTATAGATTTTTCTTTTATGCCAAAAATCATTAGAATATTAAGTAGAGATCATGCTCCATGAAGATATTTTGTAAATTTCCTACCATATTTTTTTGCACCCTCAGATTCCAGATTTTCTCTGCCAAATATTGTCATATCATAACAAACCATACATCAATGGAAAGCTTATTTATTCAGTGTCCAAATTATATGGTCACATATATGTAGGTCACAAAAAGCACAGAACATTCTAAATGATCTGGAGCTATTTGGAATTTAAAATCAGCATTTGGAACATGATGACATGATAATTCAATTCCAAAGCACAATAACAGAACTGACACCATAACAACAGCATTTTTGTGAACATAAGAACTATAACAGCTAAGTATATGATTGTAGTAAGGTCATGTGTACTATTACACATCAGAAAATGCATGTAAAAACAATGCATGCAAACTATTAACTTTGATACAATACATTTGTAAAAGATTGTAAGAATATTGTATGATGACTTTTGAGAACAGGTTAAACCCTTTGCTCGGAACTAAGCAAAAGTGTGAAAAGTTTAACGTTCCAAGGTCAAACCATTTGTGAAAAAGCAGAAATGCAAATAATAAGCTCCAAAAACATTGACTTGCTGTATACTCAAACAGAACTTTTATCTGTCTTCTCATGCTCCGCTTCATGGACCTAGTTGATGCTTACCTTATCTTAGTCAATTTTTATATTGTTATGTATAGTTCTCCTATGTCTTGCTATCAAAGTAGAGGAATGTTTGTTATTGTCATGATTGTTTTGTTGTTGTTGTGAAAAGTCTATTTCAGACAGGCTTTCTACGACACAATACAATGTGATTGTGAGATGTTGTGAAGGGTACATCTAAACTATCTTCAAACACTTACGCAAATATAAGATTTGACTTAATGCTTTCCTCCTATATACTTTTTTTATCTGCCTGGTTTCTTAATGAAGATGACTATGCTTTATTTTTCAGTAATCTCATTAAATAATGTTTATATAGAAATATCATTACAAATGGTGCATATAAGATTTCTTATTTCATTTATCATTAGATTTAAAACATAAATGTCACATCCAATAATAAATATTGTTTTGACTCTAATATATATATTAAAAAAAAATATTTTATTTTTTTTTAATAGACCTGAACACCGGATTCAGGATGTCATCTAGTAAGAAGATGCTTCAAACAGTCACAGTGGTCAATCAAAAAGTAGGCGAATGAGCAAACCACCAAGTCTGATGATTGCATTCCCAAACCCTAGCTGAAAAAAGGAGGATTTTAAAAGAGTCCAAAAAAAAGGTTTGAGTAAAAAAAAAAAAAGCTGATTAACATATCTCACACTAGTCCTGTTGCCTTGTGGCAGATCATGTGCTTCAACACTGTTATGGGGGAAAAAAACACTGATATGAGCACAAGATTTGGGCCATTTTTGTCTTCAGTTTGAAAAATAAAAACTGAAAATATTTTACTATAATTTCTATTTAATTTTAGTTTTGAAGCAATGCAAGATAATATTAGTTTAAAATGTTTTGTTTTTATTTTTTTCTATGTTATCTTTTGAAATTTTGTTTGCTTTGTTATTGTGAGTATGGAGTGTAGACTGATGTGAAAAAAAGTACTTTAAACTACAAACTGTTGGACAAAAAAGGTTTTATTACTTATTGCTGAACTTTTTATCGATGATTGGATGAATAAACAAAACAGATATGTGTGGGTGGATGCTTTTTGTTATCAACATATTAATAATGAAATAAGAGCTAAACTCTACAGGACATCTGCCCTCCGGCAGTTTGGACCCTCCTTGTTAACCAATATATTCTATTGATTATCCATATCGGTCAAATAAAAATGTTAGCTGCTGACACTGAACTATCCGTGTATCATTCGTTCATTCGTTTTTTTATTTAATATTGAAATTAGAAAAATTAGAAAACGGCTCCTTTTTAGTTTTTTAGTTTTTTTCCAAAAAATGAAAAACGAGCATTCAGCTTAAATTTTCGTTTTTCGTTCATGGGTGGAAAAATGAGTAAACAGTTTGAATATTCGATTTCTACACATGGGCGGAAATTAAACAACCCTTTCTGCTAATTGGTCAGCCGAAAATCAAACCGTGCCATCATCAGTTTTTCCTCAGTTCCGTGCAGCAGAATAATAGTCCTCCACTGCTGCAGGTGTACGAATTCTTAACGCGTTTATTGCAACTACCTTTCATCTTTTTCTCATCAAACAACCAGACGAACGAATAGCTCGACACAATCTGTACTGGAGCAGAGCCTACAGGGCTTTTTTTCTGTGTAGATATAAATTCTATTCTATTCTATTCTATTCTATCATGTGGGCATGGCAGGGTATGATATGATGGCTGTCATAGCCTACCCTGGTCGCCCAGTAAGTTTGTTTAATTAATTAATTACTTCTAAATTAAATATTTTAATTTAGTTCAAATCTTCGGCTGACCAATCAGCAGAAAGGGGTTTAATTCCCGCCCATGTGTAGAAATCGAATATTCAAGCTGTTTAGTCATTTTCTCACCCCTAAACAAAAAACTAAAAAATTAAGCGGAATTCTTGTTTTTCTGTTTTGTTTAATTTTTATTTATTTATTTATTTTATGAAAAAAAACGAAAAAGGAGCCGGTTTTCCCATTTTTCTACTTTCAATGTTAAATAAAAAAACTAATGAACAAATGATACACGGATTCTGAGCAGTTAAGAAAGGTAGATTTTCTTCTTTCTGCACTCCAATGGCATGCCCACAGACCATTCATGAACAGTTTATAAGTACATCTTGATTGTTAAATGGCAAGAGTTCATGAAAATGTTCAGTTCTGTTTGACTGGCTGCAAAGGAACTTTAGAATTCAGAACTGCAGACTTATTAGTTCACATGGAATGAATGTTTTAAATAGGTAGGTTAATGACTGTAAGTCTTTAAGAGATATCCAAGAATTTAGTTTGAAGCTGTTTGAGGCTACACAGCTAATATAGTCTAGTGGGTCCTAATTGCATGAGTGTTTGTGATTTATAGTCCCTGCGGCCATCTTTTAAGAAAAGTGAGAGTCTACAGCAGTCAAGTGAAGGATTGTCAGACAGCAGTCCATCTACAAGGGACAGAAGAACAACGTTCAAAAGGCAAACGTCACTCTCTCAGAGCATTCGCAGGTAAACTTGTCTATCACAGGTGAATGAGTGGATAAAAAAATAGATGAATAGATTTTTTTTTTTTTAAATATCAATTAGAAATATAAGACCATAAAGAAACTTTAGCATTTTGCATTATACAGTGATCACACAGAACTGGTAAATTGAAATAGATTGATCATTTAAACAAGTTTTAGTTTTATCAAACAGAAGACAAGGACTATTGAATTAAAATAACAAAATGTGCATTAAAGTGAAGATACAAATATAGATTGTTTGTCAGAAATAACAGATTTAGATATGGCAAACCCAGTTAGCACCCATGTAAACAAAAACAAAAATGTTTTGATAGTTAATTTTAGCTCCTATCTGGCAAAAATAATAAACTGATTAGCCTATATAATAAAATACATGTCTCCTGACCTTAAAGGTGTACTTGGATAAGACCCTTTTAAACAACTACATAGATATTTTTCTGTAGATTTTTAGGGGCCCAAACATTAAGCCTGTTTTGGCAATTATTCCTTTTAATCTGGACCTTAGAGACTTTAAGTGATATAAATGTCGAACTTGGTGGGATGTTCATATATTTCATCCACTACTCAGGTGCCCCCATGCATGTGTCAGACACTAGGTAGCGCTATAATTCATTTAAGGGGAAGTCGTGGCCTAATGGTTAGAGAGTCGGACTCGTAACCCAAAGGTTGTGGGCTCGAGTCTCGTACCGGCAGGGATTGTAGGTGGGGGGAGTGAATGTACAGCGCTCTCTCACACCTTCAATACCACGACTGAGGTGCCCTTGAGCAAGGCACCGAACCCCCAACTCCCTGGGCGCCGCAGCTGAAATGGCTGCCCACTGCTTCGGTGTGTGTTCACGGTGTGTGTGTGTTCACTGCTGTGTGTGTGTGCACTTTGAATGGGTTAAAATTCAGAGCACTAATTCCAAGTATGGGTAACCATACTTGGCCACATGTCACGTCACTTTTTAATATATTATACAAATAATTTTCTTTTATAAAAACAGAATATTTTTTCCCATTAATTGTTAACTTTTTTTCTTTTGTAATAACAGTACCCTCCACCAATATATAAAAGAAAACACATAAATAGAAACAATAACCAACATAATGAGGTGCTTTTCTCCAAAATATTACACTTGCATTCATATATTTATCAAGCACTTATAGCCATGCATAATGCCTAAACAAATAATTAAAATACTATAATTCAACTAAAACAAAAACCCTTTTATACAGCATCAAAAGGAAGAAAATACTACTACTAATAATAATGATAAATACATAAATAAATAATTAATTAAATGGAAGGAAGGACGGTATAAGAGAAGTAACACAATGTAATACATTTGTTTCACTTAAATTTTTTATGGTTCTGTAATTCAGTGGTGCTAATTATTATTGTACTATTCATTTTCATGTCGCATCAATATTTTGGTAAATATTTAGGTCAGGTACATTTTAGAACTTCTATCATTAATTATGAAACATTGGTTTAGTACAGATAAGATTTTGTACTAATTTAGAATTTTTTTAAATTTTTTTTAAATATATTTTGCTTTTGCAAAGAAATTGATAACTTTCTCTAGAAGTTTCTGTCACATACTGGATTTTTCTGAAGGCAATAGGCTAATGCCTACAAGACAAAAATCATCCAACGTACACTTCTGAAGTTTATATTTAGTATCTTTGTTATAATTGGTTTCTTAAAAAAATTTGATTGGTTTTTAGAATTTCTTTTAAACTTTGTTTCCAATCCCCTTCCATTATTTTGCCTAACTCGAGGGTGTCTAAACGCGGTCCTGGAGGGCCCCTGTCCTGCTCCAACTAGCTCCAACTTGCCTCAACACACCTGCCTGGAAGTTTCTAGTATGCTTAGTAAGACCTTGATTAGTTGTCCAGGTGTGTGGAATTGGGGTTGGAGCTAAACGCTACAAGGCAGTGGCCTTTCAGGAGCAGGATTGTACACCCCTGGTCTAACTCAACTTCTCATTTAACTTTAATGTTATTTAAATTATGTACTTTGTTAAAGAGCAGGTCATATGGGTTCAAATTTTTTTTTTGCAGTTTGTAACGTAGCTATCCTTCAATGTAAACAGTCTGCAAAGTTGTTAATCAAAAAAGTGCATGATAAATTTTAAAAAAAAAGGAATTAATTGTCTCTCAAAGAAAGAGTCACTCTGAACCACCTTAGGAGTCTTACCTATATACATCACAAGGTAACACATTTACATAATCCCCACCTGCCCACGAAATACGAACACTCTGACCTGCCCACAAACACTTCCGCTAGTTAGTGTGTTTACATCATGTCGAGAAGACGCCGTGTTTTCAGCCTCACTGGGCATTCTAACAGTTCCCACAAGTGCACCTCAAATAAGTAAATAATAATAATGAATGCAATAAAACTGCTGTCACATCACGTAAAATGCCACAAACGAAGTTTAAACTTACCACTGAGAAATGTCCTGATCAAGTCGTGATTGCGATGGAGTTTCCGGTTGAGTGACTGCATCGGTATCATCCTCGGACTCGAATTAATAAGGTAATATTGATGCCATTTTTGTAACCTTATAACATCTTTGTTTACATGTAACCCTCCAGAGCAAAAAACTTAATTATGGTAATGGCCGTTTCGTTTCCGACACGCATTGTATACGGAAAGACCAATCACAGCAGACTTGGCCAACTGACCAATCAGAGCAGAGTAGGCTTATGGATGGAGGGGTTTACAGACCTTAAGGTGGCCTATTATGCCCCTTTTTACAAGATGTAATATAAACCTCAGGTGTCCCCAGAATGTGTCTGTAAAATTTCAGCTCAAAATACCCCACAGATAACTTATTATAACATTTTGAACATTGCCTAGTTTGCATTTTTGTGCCTGTGCTTTAAATCAAATTGAGCGTCTGCCTTCCCCAGCCCCGCCCACTTTTCCAGAATAGGGCTGTGAATTTACAGCTCATACCTCAAATACTCTGCCAAAAAGAACATCTGTTTGGTTTTGATAATCATGTATATTACGCTGAAATCATGCGTTTTAAAGCCATATTAGTTTAAACTTCTTATAGTGTTTTCTGAGTGCACACATCCGAGGCATGTGCACAGAAAGCGGCTGTCACATGTGAGTACTAAAGTAAAGTAAGTGCACATAAGTTACAAAAACACAGTCAGTTACAGTATGAAGATTAAGGGGCCATTGATATTAAATCAGATCCTCTTCCTCCGTCACTATGGGAGCGAAATCTGATGGCTTGTTTTTTCAGCAGCTTGCGAGAAAGGCTACCTAACCAAAGTTCCGCTGGTTGTCCTATTTCACGTTTTCTGGGATTTATATTCACCGTGACCTGAGGGTGAATTTTTTTTTTTAAAATGCTCTTTTAAATAACTAATAATCTATCAAATAAATAATTATATAAGTAATCATGCTCTAAATGAGCTAATGCTAGACCCCCTATTTCTTTTTCTATTTTTAAGACCTAAATGTTATTCCTGGTTTCGCCCTCATCCCCCAATCATTATCCTACAAATATTATACAGGTGCATCTCAGTAAATTAGATTGTTGTGGAAAAGTTCATTTATTTCATTAATTTAACTCAAATTGTGAAACTTGTGTATTAAATAATTTCAATGCACACAGACTGTAGTAGTTTAAGTCTTTGGTTCTTTTAGTTTTAGTTGTGATGATTTTGGCTCACATTTTACAAAAACCCACCAATTCACTATCTACAAATTAGAATACTTCATAAGACCACTAAAAAAACATTTTTAGTGAATTGTTAGCCTTCAGGAAAGTATGTTCATTTACTGTACATGTACGCAATACTTGGTAGGGGCTCCTTTTGCATTAATTACTGCATCAATGCGGCGTGGCATTGAGGCAATCAGCCTGTGGCACTGCTCAGGTGTAATGGAAGCCCAGGTTGCTTTGATAGTGGCCTTCAGCTCATCTGCATTGTTGGGTCTGGTGTCTCTCATCTTCCTCTGGACAATACCCCATAGATTCTCTGTGGGGTTCAGGTCTGGTGAGTTTGCTGTCCAATCAAGCACAGTAACACCATGGTCATTGAACCAGCTTTTGGTACCTTTGGCAGTGTGGGCAGAGTGGGCAGTGTCCAGAGTCTGGAGGAAGAGTGGAGAGGCACAGAACCATGTTGCTTGAAGTCCAGTGTGAAGTTTCCTCAGTCAGTGATGATTTGGGCTGCCATGTCAACTGCTGGTGTTGGTCCACTGTGTTTTCTGAAGTTCACAGTCAACGCAGCCATTTACCAGGAAACTTTAGAGCACTTCATGCTTCCTTCTGCTGACCAGCTTTTTGAAGATTTCTGATTTCATTTTCCAGCAGGATTTGCCCACACTGCCAAAAGCACCAAAAGCTGGTTAAATGACCATGGTGTTACTGTGCTTGATTGGCCAGCAAACTAGCCTGACCTGAACCTATGGGAGAGAATCTATGGGGTATTGTCAAGAGGAAGATGAGAAAAAAAATGCAGATGAGCTGAAGTCCACTGTCAAAGAAACCTGGGCTTCCTCAGCAGTGCCACAAACTGATCACTCCATGCCACGCCGAATTGAGGCAGTTAATTAAAGCAAAAGGAGCCCCTACTATGTATTGAGTACATGTACAGTAAATTAGCATACTTTCCAGAAGGCCAACAATTCACTAAAAATGTTTTTTTATTGGTCTTATGAAGTATTCTAATTTGTTGAGATAGTGAATTGTTAAATGTGAGCCAAAATCAAAATGTGAGCCAAAATCATCACAATTAAAAGAACCAAAGACTTAAACTACTACTACTACAGTCTGTGTGCATTGAATTTATTTAATACACAAGTTTCACAATTTGAGTTGAATTACTGAAATAAATTAACTTTTCCACGACATTCTAATTTATTGAGATGCACCTGTATAACAAATATTCCATGTATACTATACTAGGTGTATATAAACAGGAAGATTTTGAAACCGAAATAAGAATATTGGGAGTATGATAAAATTAATTGTACTGATTTTTTCAAACAAAGATAATTTTACAAAGGTCGTATTTTTAAACCATGTCTTATAGTAGTTTTTAAAATATCATAATTACACTTCATAAATTCTCTACATTGTTTGGAATAATTACTCATAAGTACTTTAAGTTTGATGCCATTCAATTTCATATTTCTTTTAAAAACCCTTTTGTAGTTTACCCCCATTTCCTAGATTCTGTCTTGTTAAAATGTAGTTTCTAACCTGACAAATCTCCATATAGATCTATCTCTTCTAATACTGAGGGAATGATTTTCTTCTACATATGTTAAAAACAATATTGCATACAATGCAAGTTTATGTTCCTCATCCTCGACTCCAAGACCTTTTATTGAATAATTAAATCGTATACGCTGTGCTAATGGCTCTATATATGAAGTAGGTGACAAGGGATATCTTTATCTTGTACCCTTCATTAATTAAAATTTCTCTGAAAGAACATCGTTGTATGTACTTATGTATTTATTTATTTATTTATTTTTTATTTACTAATTAAATAAAGTTTTGATTAAAACCAACTGCTTTGCAAATTTCAAAAATAAAGGGCTGTAGAACCCTGTCAAAAGCTTTTTCAGTATTTAATGTCATTATTAACATTTATTTCTTAATTGTACTTGCATAATCATAAAGATTAAGTGTTTGACCAACATTATCATACAGTAAATGGTTTATCACAAATCCAGTTTGATCTACATTATCATATTGAAGGTGGCACTATAATAAGTATATTTGTTGTTTTTTAATACAGGGGTACAGCTCAGTGGTTTGGAGTAGGCAGTGATAGTGAATCCAAGCAGCAGCAATGGCACAGGAAGAGTCTTCGGCACTGCAGTCAGAGATATGGCAAACTGAAGCCTCAGTATTGTGAGCAGAATGAGGCAGCCAGCCTAGATTATGGCCCGGAGTCACCAGTGGCCACCAGAATGCCAAAGGTATGTACACAATATCAGGGCTTAAAGTTCTCCGGCACCGTGCCGGATCTCCGGCGTGCAGCGTTTGGCTGCGGGGAAAAAAAGATAGTCGTCCTACATTTAAAAACACTTGTTGATATCACGTTCGAGTTTGTGAGTTCGACTACCAATGTAGATACGAAACGCAGCTCACTCATCAACCAAACTAACATTACTAGCCAATCAGAAGTTTTTGCTCTTATAAACACAAGATGCCATAATAGTATCCAACTGCAGAGTCGCAGCTGATGAATGGAAAAGAAGCCTGTTCTTCCGGAGCGTGACTCATTGAAACAGCTGCAAGGCACAATGGTCAAAGATTTCCATCTAGCGTCATATTTACATAGAAAAGCTATTAAAAAGCAGCAGAGCTTTGTAAACTGCTCTGAGTAATCATGTCATCTCCATAAGAACGATATGATTGCCCGAACGAATTAAGCGGGGTTTTTGAAAAGGCCGTGTTCACACATGATCTCCTAACGGTAATTTAGCAGTGAAGACTGTATGTGTGAAAGGGCCTGAACTCTTCCTCTGTATATGCGGTGAGTTTGGGTTGCTTAATTAACTTTCATCTGGGAAAACTCACTTGATTTTATAACTTAAATCATTTAAACCTATGCCAACACAGGAGAATACATCAACATATTTCTAAATATGCGATTTATTGTAGATCGCGATTTCAAAATAAAAGTTTCTGATTTTGCATGTGGCCAAATATTAAAATTAATTAAATGGATTTAAATGTCGTTGAAATACATGTAACATCACCTTGCCGTTGGTGCCCTCTGCAGGTGTTTGTTATAATATAGGCATATTACATTATGTATTTAACAGTGTTGTTCAATAAAACCATGTACTGGTTTTGATACTTTATTTGAGGCCAATTATTATTGCCTCATCGTTATTTTATATATAAATAGTCATACTAAAGCCTGGTTTTCACTTAGGTCCGTTTGTTACTAAAAATATATCAGATTACTCATTTGTCAAAATAATCTGTAGATTACTTGATTACCAAAATAATCTTTAGTTACAGCCCTAGATTAGTTAAACATTTTCAAAATACAACTGCATTGTTTTAATTTTTGTGATTAAAAGACAAATATTTGGTCATTGAATATTTCTTAAAATAGTTTTAAAATATCGTTGCAGTCTAGTGAACCAAGTATCTGTATTTAGCCTCATCTCGTGAGCTAAGTGTATTGTAACACCCCTAGTGTCGATAAGCTGTGATAAAGCTCATAATTTTCCAAGTATATGATATAGCTTTCATTCTTCAGGTCAAAAAAAATCGGGACTCGGGCAGAAATCATGTTCATGGATGAGCTAATGATTTATTAACATAGTAGAATGAAGCAGGGTGAGGCTGGAAGCTGTCGAAGTGAAACAAGGCCACTGAACCAGCTCGACACATGGCTCGAAAGCAGCGGAGCTTTTATTATGCCACAGTCGACCGCTTCCGCTTCTTCCAGTCATGTGTATGTGGGGAAAAAGAGCAGTGCTGTTTTATCATACTAGATATATTTGAAAGTTCTGTTATAATGCTACTCTGTGCGGTCGTCACCGGTCTATTAAAACGCACAACATATTGAAGCGTCTTTGGTGTTTTCATGTTTCCATGTTTTCTACAATATGATGTCATTGGCAGGCGACACAATGACACTATGGACACGCTCCGTGTCACTAGTTAAAATTGCTTATTTCTCTGGATTTAAACATTCTTCGAAACATTTGGGATAATGTAAGTACACAAGTCAGCAAAATATATAACACTGTTCTAGTGGTTTTTAGATATTTTTATAAATAAACTTACATATTGTGCCTTTAATGTACAGCAAATAGAGAAATAAAACAAATTTACTTGAACAATAGTTAAAATTTCTTCAAATGGCCAATTCCTCTGTACCTCTTATAGACTTCATAAACAATCTTTTAATATTTATCTATATATTAAAAGGGTTGTCCATTAATTAAAACATTTAATCAGATATGCTGATTGGTTATATCAATTATATCAATATATTAATTATAATTAAGGATAATTTAAGAAATATTTGTAACAGATGGTTAAAGCATTGGAGTTCAAATGTTTGTTTTATTTCAATATCCTTGAATATAAGCTTATAACTGGCCTACAGTCCACGCATATATATATATATATATATTATTTTTTTGCAGTTAAGTTTATTTTGCCTGAGCAAATCAGGGACTCGTTGCTACCTAAGAATATGTATGACTATTTGAATAAACATTATTGAAGCATTGGAAATACCAAATGATTGCATTTTTTACGCATTCATGTTTTGCTTTACATTTGTACAAAGGCTATGTTGAATTTTTCAAAGATTCCAATTCCTTGATATGAAGTATCTAAATCAGAATGCAAAATTATTTCGTTTCACCTCAGATTTTTCATGAGATTTCTCCATGTCATTTATGGCAGGCTCAGACAAATGTCCACTCAGTAGACATGAACATTATGAATAAAAATGACTTAAAAAGAACTTATAGAATATTCTTATATAATGTATAGTTGCTGGTACACGTCAAGCTTTTCATGTGATCTTGTCACCTCTCATGTGTACAGGTACTTTTTTATATACGGTCATTGTGAACATGCAAGTAATTGCCATGGTAATGAACAAAATTATTTTGTAATTGATTGTTGATTTATGATTTGTTGGCAGACTTCTGAGGAATTCTGTTTGTAATAGCACTGCATGAAAAGAGTCGTTCAGAAAAGTATAGTAAACAGTAAACTCCCACTGAACATCCTGTTTGCCAAATACATGTTGAAAATAACATGAAGTGGTACGGTATATTACCAAAGAAGCCCAGAATCCTGTATATGGAAGTATACAGGAATCCATCAGCGTTTATGGACTTGCATGGCTGAAATTCTGTTAAATGTAAGGTGTGAAGGCCTTTCATACGTTTATGACTTAAAGTTGGCCCTGGTGTGCCTATTACACAGTTACAGCAAAAAAACGTTATTATACATAAAACAAAACAAACTTAGCAACTCAAGAAAAATAACCCAAACATTATTTCAAAATAGCATAAAGAGTTTTAAAATTAGATGTAATGTTTACTTTGTTAACAATCAAAAATATTGAATGCAAACTAGTTAACTAGTTAAAGTGTGCAGTATTTAAAATAGAGTATTAAACAATTTTTTAAAAAGCTAGTATGCTTTTTGAATCACATAAGCCTAAATCTCAACAATTGTGTAAAGTG
Organism: Sinocyclocheilus anophthalmus; assembly: GCA_018155175.1. Lineage (NCBI taxonomy): Eukaryota > Metazoa > Chordata > Actinopteri > Cypriniformes > Cyprinidae > Sinocyclocheilus > Sinocyclocheilus anophthalmus. Next base: position 238,845 of record JADLZN010005983.1, on the reverse strand, counting down.
GGATTATGATTGATACTCCCTCTTATGTCTGACTTAACTGCACAGTTGAAACACTAAGTACACATCTGCCAGCAATGCACTCCACTGGTAGAAACGCTGGTGCAGAATCAGTCTGAATATTGTGCAAACACCATAGGTTACCCAAAGAAAACTCTGTCGGGGTCAGGGTGCAACCACATTACCTTTGCTATAGCATACTGAAAAGTACATGCTTTATATTTTACAGTGACTATAAGAAATCTTTTTATAATTCCAGGATGCAGCTCTGCATTTGGGTCTAGAACTGGCAACGCACATAGACCTTTCAGCCCTGCAACCATTAACAGAAAGAATCACTCCAAGATTATTCACTTTAGCATACGTTTTGGTCAAGTAGGTCACCTGGAAGAACCTAACTCTTATATATTATATACATATAGATATATTGTATGGTACATTGATAACAGAATATCCCTGTCAAATTCTTTTGTCACAACTCACAACATCCTGGAATGAGAGCAAAGGCTTAATGCCCACATCCTCTATAAGAAGTGTGAGAAGACTATTGAGTTTGTCAAATTATTCAGTTGATTTTAATAGATATGTCTATATTAGCTTAAACAATGTTTTTGACTGTCTTCTGGGGGTTTCCTGTTTGGACTAGTCGACAACGCTTCTACAAATCGTACAAATCTTCTGTTTAAACCAGGGACGCGGGAAGTAGTGCTGAGGGGGCTGCAGCACCCCCTGTTTTCACATGGTTGCAAATGCAACGCCAGGTTTGTTCATTTAAATTTATTCAATTTTAGCATTTAATAATTTATTTGTAATGATCTCTGAAATGTAAATTGTAAGTGGGCTATAATAAACCCATGTTTATCTTTATAAACATGATTAATTTTACTTGTGATGTTTTCTAAATGGGATGATTAGCCTAATCCTCATGAACACGTGACGCTAGCGCGTGGTATCAGACATGAACTGTACAGAATGCGAACAAGATTAACTTTAATACAAGGAGATAATGGCGCAAAAGCGAATTTCAGATTTTTTAAAATGCCCATCCCAGCAAAAACTTTCCAGAATCGGCATCCCCAGCACGAGCACCGACGTAAGTGAACCTGCCCCAAACCCCCCCACCCTTTCACCCAACACGGACACACACAGCACCCCCAACCGAAAACATCTTCCCGGGCCCCTGTTGTAAACATTAGTGAAATTTTCTGTAGCACACATTCTGAAATCATACAGGACATGTTTTTGCATTCGGTTTGCAGTTTGTTTGTTTTTTGTCTTTGATGCTTTTTGCTTTTGTTCTTTTGTGTGTGTGTCTTGTGCTATAAGCAACATATCAAAAAATTATTCAACTTTTAAAAGTTGCCCTCTGTTCTATTCTCATGCACTCTGTCTCACTGTTTTTGAAAGCAAGACCATGTCCTGTATGAACTGCCTCTTGGGTATTCTGTGCTGCCTGCTTTCAGTAAGACACCTTTCCTGTAGTAGTACCTGAGCTTGGGCTGACTGCAGGCTAGCAAAAACATGAAAGTGGTTATTATGACATTTACATATGGTATATAGTTAAATATATTATTTTTTAGATTAACTGCATATTTTTAGGCCTTTCTCTGCATGATAGTATGACTTGCTTTGTGTTTTGTATGTATTTTCATGACTAATAACTGTTATAGTAGTCAGCTCTGATCAGTAGCCTGTATTTATTTAGTGTATAGAACTTTCTATGATGAAATCATCCATTCGTTCAACTGAATCCTTTATTAAGATATTAAGTACATTTTGTCAGTTAATTATAACAGTTACATAAGACTTAGGATGTGTATGTCTTTTTTTTTTAATTAGTGTCTTTTTTTTTAAATTAGTGGCACCACTACTGATTCATAGCCTGTCTTGCTCTCTGTCTCGCTTAAGATTGTTGATCCTTTGGCTCGTGGGCGACAGTTTCGTTATGAGGAGTCCGAGCGACCGAGGACACCCCATACAGCATATCCTCCTTTGACCCCAGGAGTGACCTCTCTCTGCTCGTTCACCAGCCAGCGCTCTGGTTACACACGTTTGCCACGGAGAAAAAGAGAATCGGTGGCTCGTATGAGCCTCCGTGCTGCGTCCAACCTTCTTAAGGTGTGTTTGTTCCTTATATTTTTATTGGAATATGTAAGGTTGTGTCATGTGGTACTAATCTGACATGTTCTGGTACTATAGGTTCGACAGGGTCTACAGGGCACTCAGAGTGGACGTGGATTTCAGAGGAGGAGTTTTGCTCGGCCCAGCTGGCTCGAAGACGACACTGTGGATACAGCAGACACCTCTGATTCAGTTTTTTTTAGCAAGGTGCGTATATTTATCTGTCTTTGTCTCCAAACTTTCCACTCCCTAATGAAAGAGAAGTGTGCTTAATTGTACTGAAAGCACCCTTGTAGTGTACTTCAAATCTTAATTATATATTTTTTTAAAGTGCACTTGCAGATAATATAATATTACTGAAATAAAAGGGTACGCAAGTGTACACTTTCATGACTGTTTTCTTTCTTTTTAAAAAGTGCACTTTGTAATATCAAATTAGTTTACCTGAAAGTACATTTTAAATCTATGTTTCAATAACATTTGTTGTTACACTTATTTTGATATGTTGATTAACATGGTAAAGCACATGTAAAGTGCTTGATTGTAATTGTAATTTTAACTAAGAATAATTTTTGTATTACTCAATATTACATTTAAAGGTAATATATTTAAAATGTACTAAATTGCAACCATTAAAAATGTGAAATTACAAATCTATTTTAAATACATGACACAAACTTCAAACATATTTGAGTTACCATAAATGCTTGTCAGTAAATTTGGCAGTACACTTTAACCATATTTCAAAAACAACAGAATTATGAAATTACATATAAAGATTAGATTTAATTAAGAGTGATTTAATGACCCACTTAAAAAGGACTTGAGTTCAAATAACTGGATTTAATATACATTTAAACTATAACCAATTTTCATTTAATTGCAAATAAATATTTGTAATCATTACATTCAGTTTGTATTTAAGTATATTCTACTATATTATTACCATAGTAAATACTGTTTTAATACATTTTTAAAAGTATGCCGAAGTTGACTTATTTTTCACAAGTGCTTACATTTAGCAGAGAAATGCTTTGTAACACTTTAGATAAGGAAACTCATATTCACAATTAACTTAAACTCCTAATCTGCTGCTGATGTGGTTCTGTGTTCAATTAAAGTTTTATTAAAATGTTAAATAATAGTATCTGTGTATTTTTTCTTTGTAACGAAAAAAATGCATAAAAATAAGGATTTTATGAAAACTGCTTACCAACACACAAACCATTCACAAATGCTAAATTGGGCTAAAATAAAAGGTTCAGAGTGATACTAAATAAAGATACGTAAGAGCCGTCTCTTCTAAGGGAGCCGAGCCAAAAGAGCCGAACTTCCCATCACTAGCACAAACGGATCGATTAGTTCCGGGTTTGATGAAGGCCCAAATGAAAAACGAAATGTGATGTGATTGGTTAGCTGTCCCAGTGCGTTGTGATTGGCGAACAGCTAAGACGGTGTTTCAGTACTGCCATGCCCCTTGCCAAAGCAGCAAGTTCCGTCTGATCCGGTTTATTTAAAGGGATGGTGTCATATTGCCATACAATTTGAGCCGGATTCGACCCAGAGAATATGAACAAGAGGATCGCGCAGTAACCTGTGCACGCATGGATATTGCAAGACATATTAGATGGTAACTTTGTTGTTGTTTTTTGGCTAAATCACGTTTTAGATAGGATGTAAAAAAAACGCTTAAAAATAACTGCATTTACTATGTAAAGATAAGTGCATATGTATTATTTTTATTGTTATTTAATTTGAAAATTATAACATGAATCGCAGTGAAGCTGTTATACAGTTGAATTTATTTATACCATAGTCCAGTGTTTCCCAGGCGGCATATATATGCAAACTCATTCTTTGCCAGCAGGAGGCGCTGTTGGAGTGGTAGAGATCAAGTTTTCCCCAGTAACGCTGTACACAAAGCAACACTAAATGCTGCTTTATCAGGCATTACAAGAAAGATGAAATAAAAATGACATCAAAACTTTTCTGAAGACAAACGGTTTCCTTCAAAATACAGTAGATCAAACACTCAGCAATCAGTGTATGGGACACACTTTATCTCATAATTTAATTGTAAATTCTGCCAACATTAAATTTTATATAAATTAATTAAATAATTTTAAAAAAATTACATAATTGTCAGCAATTTATTATAAAACGTTTTCATAATTGTATCATACATATTTACATACATAATTATTCAGGTGCATGTGTAATAACTTGCGAAAACTTGAGGCTACAGCAGCACTTCTTCGTTGTCGTCGTCTATGCACTCAACCAAGCGTTCTAACCACGACCTCACCCCTCCCCACCCCCCAACCACTGTTGCCAACTCTCGCAAGACAAATAACTAAGCAACCGCTGCTTCGAAAACAATGCCCAATTTTTTAATTTTATTATTTATTATCATCAATATTATTTATTATCAATTATTTATTACCAATAAATGAGCCTGCAACATATTAAACTGAAACCACTCTTTTATCTGAAAAGCAAAAACAGAAGCTACAGAAAGGGGAACTGTATCATAGCCACATATTTATAGCCTACTAAAATATAGGCTATTCGAATTTATTCTTAGTATTAGTATAGGACTACTTGTTTTTTATTACAGCCCATGATAATGAATACATTACAAAAACATTGTAAAAATTAAAAATTAGGCTAAAAGAAAGTCATCCCACTCCTCTACGTCTACTACTATCATCGCTTTGATTACAGCGTCACGTGCCTTCTTTTTGAACGTGATTTTCTCCAATGAGGGGGAGGAGGGGGCGGAACATTTGGCAAATTACGCTGCAGCATTTATATTATTGCACTGGTTGGCTATTAACTGTGAGCACACAGAGTGTCATTCAATGCATTGGAGAATACGGCGAATGTAAAGAAACAAAGTTGCTTGTCAGATTTCCCTAACAAGCAACCATATTTTTTAAAATAAGCCCAAAAAACCGCAACCCGCGACCTGGGATTTTTGGACTTGGCAACTATGCCCCCAACCATTCGAATTTCCATAGGCGGGAATTATTTTAATGATATCACAAAACCCGAAAAAACAATCGCTGTAGTCCAGACGAGTCATTCGTTGTAGTTCTTGAAAAGGGATTTTTAAAAAAAAGAAATATCTCCGTTTGGAGTGGACTTTGAGATTCGTAAATTTGAAGATCTTTTTTATGCCCAAACATACACACTACACACTGACTAAAACTCAAAAAGTGAAAAAGCACAATAAGGACCCCTTTAATAAGTACTAATAAACAGTCAATATGCTATATGCATGCTAATAAGCAACTAGTTAATAGTGAATTGTGTTTCCTAATCTAAAGTGTTACCAAATTACTTTTGGTGAGCTGTTGGCAGTAAATGTGTCACATTCCTTTTCCACCAAAATTTTGCTAGTGCTCAAGTTAGAGGCAGTTGCACTGCCAATATATCTGAAAACAGAATATGTATATATAATGTGTGTATCTCTTTCACTCTTTCATAGGTAGATGTCCATGAGGAGCTTTATTCAATGGCAGATGATGTTTTTGAGTCACCCCCTATATCAGCTTCTTGTCATTTGGCAGATGTTTCTTTGGGCGAGGGAATATCATTTCCCAACTTGTAAGTTGTGAAAATCTTCCAACCTGATGCTTTAACACAGAAATTTGAAATCATTTTAAATGCAAGACTAGATCTGTAGCCTATTCTGTAGCTTTTCATTTTTGCAGATATTTAGTACTTATCTGTTTTAATATTGCCATTCCTTTTTTTTCTTTGTCTTCAGGGGAAAAAAGGATGTCACCAAAACTGTGACCCCCTCTGAGAGAGAATCTTCTCGTCGTGGAGGTCGAATTGCCTCCAAAGTGAAGCACTTTGCGTTTGATAAGCAGAAGCGTCAGTATGGTATGGGTGTGGTGGGGAATTGGCTGAACCGACACTATAGACGCAGCCTTAGCAGCCAAGTACAGAAACAACTGGAAGATTTTCATAGTCATCGGTGAGTTATGAACACCAGATAGGCTCCTCCACCAGAAGCATGTCAAAATTAGATGTTGCTTTTAGACTGTTTAGAACGTTCTGATGATTATTTGTCTTTTTGTCAGGCCATATTTTACCTACTGGATTACCTTTGTGCATATTATCATAACATTGCTGTCCTGCATTACATATGGATTTGCTCCTGTAGGCTTTGCCCAACATTCCACCACTCAACTGGTAAGATATCAAAAAGAGTCCTCTCAACTATAGGAAAGGTTATTATAAATGATATATAATATTGTGAGAAAACATCAGACATTTCAGCAAAAGATAGTTCTCACTTAATTTATTGAGAAAAAATGTCGTCATAACCAAGTTTGCTAAGTAGCAATATATATCTATGATTTAAGCATTGTTTATACTGAATCAGCTTTCACAAGCAGTATTGTCACATGGTAGCTATTACTTTTTAAATTGCTGGTCTGGAAAGACCAGTCACATTATTACAGGTTATAAGGGGACAGAAAGCAATCAACAGCCCATTTAGTCACCCAGTTAATTTTACACTGTTTAAGACAGCCATGATGATAATCTATTTTCCATCTATTATGTCAGACATTATGCAGCACTGTCATGCTCTGTGAGGGCGGCTCTGGTATTGTGTTATAGCTTCTATTGTGGGAGCAATTACAAAACTGTTTATAATATATTTGGTTGCCCATTATTCGTTCCCTTTTCTTTCCTCTCTCTTTTAGGTACTGAGAAACAAAGGAATCTATGAGAGTGTGAAGCATGTGCAGCAGGAGAACTTCTGGATTGGTCCTTGCTCTGTAAGTGACACAGAAAGTGCCTATTTGGTTGTTAAGACCGATGACACGCATCACAGGTCCAGATTAGATCATATCCCAAAAGCAAACAACAAATGCTAATTGCTAATATACACTCGTGGTGTGCTGTAGTACTACCAAAAATCATTTGTTTACATTATGTGCGGGATGAAATGTGTAATGACACACCAACACAGACATTAACGATGACCCAGATGCAGGAGTTTAAAACCAAAAACTCAGAAATCACAGGTAGGTATCTCCAAAAAAGTATTTTAAAAAAACCTGGAACATAAACTTCGATCCAAACTTAAAGGGATGGTTCAACGAAAAATGAAAATGTTCTGTTAAAGCTGCAGTCCGTAACTTTTTTTGGTTAAAAATGATCCGAAATCAATATTTGAGCAAGTACATAACCAGCCAGTGTTCAAAACTATTGCCTTACTTTAGCCCGATTCACAACGGTTAGCTTATAATAATGTTTTCTAATTTGAGTGGTACGGGTAGGTTTTCGCGGGAAATTCGAGCATGCCGCTGCGTCATTGCGTCACGTCTGTAAACATAAAGAAGTTGTCCCGGCTACTAGGCTATCGCATGTGAGGATCCTGCAGGTGGCGGATCGTTTATAGCCTTTTCTCACAGCAGCCAGAATAATTAAATGTATCATTTTGAGGGCGGATTGTAATCCATAAAGGATTATGTGTTTATGAAACATGTGAATTAAATTAAATTATATTCCAGTTATAAATGTGCTTCTGATTACAGATAGCCTGAGATTACAAAGATTTGTATTTTAAAGAAAACCAGTTCGAAGGAAGCATAATTTGCTTTTTGTGTTAAAAGAATTTCTTAATATGAAATTCGAATGGTATGACAATTAGATTAGACTGTGCAGAAATTGAAATCTACATGCTAATACACACTATACTCATAGTCACCAATGCTGATGTTGTTAACATGAATCGTTTGAGAATAAAGTATGACAATAATAATAATTTGAATGGTCTGATGTGATATGAGCTTTAGATTTAATCACCATTGGTAGCGAGATTTATGGTAATGCTCTTTTCCTCAGTTGGTCAGAACAACCATGGCAGACTTGTTACTTACTTGTTCAGAAGATAATATCTGGTGAAAATTCTTATTTGGGTCATATTCCAAGAAGTAGGCTAGAATCTGTGATTGCGAAGTACAGAAAAAATCCATTCATCACCGGTGACTGACTTCCACACATACTCTTCAGAACATTAGATTCATCCGCGCTGGAGCCGTGCCGACTCACAACCCACGCAAGCTAGATAATTCCGCACACAGCTGCAATTCCAGGTTTTCAAACAGAGATGGCGACAAAACGGCAAAACTTACGGACTGCAGCTTTAATTTACTTGCCCTCAGGCCATTCAAGATGTAGGTCTTTTTTTCTTCAGAGAACAGTAAAGAAGATTTTTAGGTGAAACTTCCCATCACATAATGACGTATGTGTGGGCACATACTCACATGTAAGCTGACACGGTTTGCTTCCAGCAGAGAGTAAGGACTCATGTGCAGACCTTGACCAGCAGTACCAAACTTTAAAGCACACAACGTAAAAATTCACAGCATAAAAAAACCTCACAGCATAAAATTCTATGTCATCCTCTTTCACATCGAAATCATCAGCCATTGTAACTTTTAAGTTGTGAGCTTAAGACGTTGGTACTGCTGGTGAAGGTCTGCACACGAGTCTTCACTCTCTGTTGTAAACAAACAGCGTCAGCTTATGTGTAAGTATGCACCCGAACAAAGTCATTATGCAACAGTCGTGAACGAGCTGATAACAGTTTTTCTTGAGTATAGATGCTTACATAAAGCCTTATGCTTGTTTATTTGCTACCTCCAGCCATGAGTCACGTAAGGGACAAGGTTTGTCATAGGACCTAATTGCCCCGTTCTTGTCTCTGCTAAATGGTCATGAAACCCCCTATGTCAGTATGGATATTTTTCACTGCAGTTTTGAAAAAAATGTGAAATAAGTGGGTTTGGTAAGCTGTAAAGTGGAGGGGAAAGGTGATGGAAGCAAAGATATTAAATGTCACAGATGTATATTTAATCAGTAATTCATTATTTTGTAGAGTGGGGTCAAAATGACAATTTTCACCCGAGATCCGGAGCCAAATTACAGGGGGGTAAAAATTACTTCAGAAAGATGCCAGCTTCATTATGTTATTTTTCCCCAGAGATAGGTAGGTCTGTTAGTAAAATCTGTTGACTTAAGTCATCTTTGTTGCATTATGTGCCTGTGGTGACCGTTCAAAAACGGAAAAAAGCACTTTAGCAGGGTCAGTCAAAAACATGTGGAGAAGAAAAAATGCATGTTATCTGCAAAGGAATTAGGAATTAAGGTGAAGAATTAGGTGTGAAATCACCAGGAACCATTTAGTCTCCAGCGCCACCATTTTCCAGAACTGCAGCCTACCTGGAGTCTCAAGAAGTACAAGGTGTCAGGTTCTCCGAGACTTAGGTTAAGTATAGAATCCTAAAAAATGACCACTACTTAACAAGAATAACATACTGAAGTGTAGTCAAATACTTGAAGACTGATTTATATATAAATAGACAGTGGTACGGAAAGTCTTCAGCCCCCTTAAATTTTTTTCACATTTTATTTTTTTTTCCTCATTAATGTGTACACAGCACCCCATATTGACAAAAAACACAGAATTGTTGACATTTTTTGCAGATTTAAAAAAGAAAAACTGAAATATCACCTGGTCCTAAGTATTCAGACCCTTTGCTCAGTAGAAGCACCCTTTTGATCTAATACAGCCATGAGTCTTTTTGGGAAAGATGCAACAGTTTTTCACACCTGGATTTGGGGATCCTCTGCCATTGCTCCTTGCAGATCCTCTCCATTTCTGTCAGGTTGGATGGTAAACGTTGTGGACAGCCATTTTTAGGTCTCTACAGAGATGCTCAATCGGGTTTAAGTCAGGGCTCTGACTGGGCCATTCAAGAACAGTCACAGAGATGTTGTGAAGCCCCTCCTTCGTTATTTTAGCTGTGTACTTAGGATCATTGTCTTGTTGGAAGGAAAACCTTCGGCCCAGTCTGAGGTCCTGAGCACTCTGGAGACGGTTTTCGTCCAGGATATCCCTGTACTTGTCCGCATTCATCTTTCCCTCGATTGCAACTAGTCGTCCTGTCCCTGCAGCTGAAACACCCCCACAGCATGATGCTGCCAAAACCATGCTTCACTGTTGGGACTGTATTGGACAGGTGATGACCAGTGCCTGGTTTTCTCCACACATACAGATTAGAATTAAGTCCAAAAAGTTCTATCTTGGTCTCATCATACCAGAGAATTTATTTCTCACCATCTGGAGCCTTCAAGTTGGTGGGTTTTGGGTTTGTTTTTTTTTTAGAAACATTCCATGCGGGCTTTTGTGTCTTGCACTGAGGAGAGGCTTCCTCGGGCCACTCTGCCATAAAGCCCCGACTGGTGAGGGCTGCAGTGATGGTTGACTTTCTCCAACTTTCTCCCATCTCCCGACTGCATCTCTGGAGCTCAGCACAGTGATCTTTGGGTTCTTCTTTAAATCTCTCACCAAGGCTCTTCTCCCCCAAATAGCTCAGTTTGGCCGGACGGCCAACTCTAGGAAGGGTTCTGGTCGTCCCAGACGTCTTCCATTTAAGGATTATGGAGGCCACTGTGCTCTTAGGAATCTTAAGTGCAGCAGAATTTTTTTTTTTTGTAACCTTGGCCAGATCTGTGCCCACAATTCTGTCTCTGAGCTCTTCATGCAGTTCCTTTGACCTCATGATTCTCATTTGCTTTGACATGCACTGTGAGCTGTAAGGTCGTATATAGACAGGTGTGTGGCTTTCCTAATCAAGTCCACTCAGTATAATCAAACACAGCTGGACTCAAATGAGGGTGTAGAACCATCTCAAGGATGATCAGAAGAAATGGACAGCACTTGAGTTAAATATATGAGTGTCACAGCACATGAATACTTAGGACCATGTGATTTTTCAGTTTTTCTTTTTTAATATATCTTCAAAAATGTCAACAATTCTGTGTTTTTCTGTCAATATGGGGTGCTGTGTGTACATTGAGGAAAAAAAATTAACTTAAATGATTTTAGCAAATGGCTGCAATATAACAAAGAGTGAAAAATTTAAGGGTCTGAATACTTTCCCGTACCCACTGTATATATATAGGCTTATATACAGATAATTGAGAGTGACCCTTGAGTGACCAGCACCACATCCTCTTGTACCACTGTTTGAAGAATTTATCTTCCAGAATCTGGCAGTAAGTTTTGGGAGTTCATTTTTAGTCCATCTCGAGATTTTATCTGTAGAAGATGACCTGTTTAATAATTATGCACACCTGAATATAAGGCGTTTTTCCCTTCCAGCCTTCATGAACAATAATATATATTCTAAGTGATTAAATACAAGATTAATAGTAGTTATAATTATTGGTAAAATGTACTTGGAAAAAAATATGATCAGAATATCAACTTGCATAATAATTATGCATGCACTATATTTTTCCTCTTCTGCTGTCGAGGTAATGCAAGAACTGTTGTGATTGGTTGTCAAGGCAGCCAATCTGAATTTAGCAGCCTCAGTCTCTGATTGGCTGGAATTATGGCAAATTGTAACGCCGGGTTGTGTTGAGCAAGCGAGCCGTTGGCATTTAGCGAGCACTGAGGGTGGGCATCAAGGGAGCAAGCTAGTTAAATGTTGCACGCGCAAAAGAGAAAGTCTGCACACATCCAAAAACTTATTTTAAATGCAAAATTGATTTTCGTGCGTTCGAAATACTTTCTTGTTTGCGAGACAAACATTTTCTCCACAAAACGCATTTTTGCACGCTCAAAATATGATCTTTCGCGCGCAAAATTTCGGCAGAAATGTAATTCCATACAATATTGCCATATCAATTTGAGCCGAATTCAGACCCAGAGAATATTGAACAAAAGGACTGCGCAGAACCTTTGCATGCACGGATATCGCAAGACATATTAGAGTGGTAACGTTATTATTGTTGTTGTTTTTTGGCTAAATCACGTTTTAGATATGATGTCAACAACCGCTTAAAAAACTGCATTTACTATGTACAGATAAATCATATGTCTTATTGTTCTTTAATTCTAACATTATAACATGAAATTGCAGTGAAACTGTTATACATTGAATTTATTTATCATAGTCCAGTGTTTCCAGGCTGCATATCAGATCCAAATCATTCGCTGCCAGCAGGAGGCGCTTTTGGAGTGGTAGAGATCAAGGTTTCCCCAATAACGGCTGTACACAATAAAACACTGCTTTATCAGACATTACATCCAAGATTAAATGAAAATGACATCCAAAATTTTCTGAAGACAGTTGGTTTCCTTCTGAAATACAGTGTTATAAAAACACCCGCAATCAATGTATGGGAAACACTGTAGTCTCATAATTGAAGTGTAAATTCTGCAGAGTACATCATTGTCCATTAGGGGATTTAACTATTAACCACGAGCCGTTTGACAATCGATTCAGTTAGGGGTGTTTATATGAATGCATGTCTGAGGGGAATTTACTGTCTTTAGAAAAGTTTAGATGCATGGCTCTACAGTGCGACCATTTCAGTCGCACTTGCGACTGAAAATGACTGTGCGCGACTATGAACATTTTTTAGGCGCACCAGTGTGACTGACCCAATCATCATCATACTTGTGATTGGCTCAGGGGAGCTTCAAAGCTTTCTAACGTTACGTGTTTTTGCAGCATTGAGTAATTTATCACAGACATATCTCACGAATCCTTTCATAAGCAAAGTGTAGATAGGGTGTAAATAAGAGATTAATTGCGCAGTGTAGAGCTTCGTTGATTATAAATGTGAGATCGCGATTAACTAAGATGAATGACAGCTTTTAATGTTTTTTAAGGGAGTTTGTAAATGTGATACTGATTTAATACAATACAATTCAATAAACAAGAAGCTAATATTAAGTGACTTGCATTGTCTGACTATAACACTATTGTCTGATTTTGCTCTATTTCGTCGTCGAAAATAGTTTAAAAACAAAGTCACAGCTCAGCCGCTGCGCATCTCTATTCAAACACAGTGGTGTTTCGTTTATGAATGAATCTGCATTTTTGAATGAATCTAGTGAGTCGGTGATTCATGATTACACATTCATAAATACTGTCACTTGATTCATTCCTAAATGATTCAGCCGTTCGTATGAATCAATTGAATGAATGATTCAGTTATAAAATCAGTGACTTACCGTCACCTGCTGCAGTTTTAGTTTAATTTTTAAAGTATCTTTTCAGTTATTTAAATCATTTAATATTTCTATATTCAAAATTTTATATTTAAAACATTAATATCATCATGGATTTATGGATTTAATTGCACTCATTCCACTTCTGAGCCTCATTAAATGTCTGAAAGTACACCAAGCCACTTTTGTGTTCTTCTGTGCCACCTCTACAAATTAATTTTGTTAATAGATGATTTCATTTGATTGGTAACTTATATTTCTTATTCTACATATTCTTATTCTGTCGTTTTAATTAAACATTATATATATACTTTTTTAAAGACTTGACAAAGATGAATACTAATAAAATAAAGTAAAATAAAGTTAGAGGAGTTTCGTGCAGATATTTTTTATGTATAGTTTCACAAAACTGAAGTGAAACCATTCTGTTTTTGCTTCAAATTTCCAAATTATACAATCCAATTTAGATTAAAAACTGCTCATGTTGCATGTATGCAGCATCTTTGTTTGGATCATGATTCATTTTAATCTCTAATTTTAAATGGAAAGAGCACAGACAAAGCCTTAGTTTGTTTATATGAAGAGATTTTATTTTATTTGTTATTTATTTGATTTGGGGCTTGTTTAAAATTAAGTTGTTTTATTTATATTTACATTATATTTAAATTTAGTTATTTAGCAAACACTTTTATCCAAACAAACTAACAAATGAGGACTATAGAACCAATCACAACCAACAAATGAGCAATAATTTACAAGTGCTATATTGTATATTATTATAGTGTTATATTTCAATTTCACAAAGAAATGTGCAGTATTTTGTCCAAGCAATAATAAAATGACACATTTAATTTATAATTTGTCTTAAATCTCATTTTGTAAAAATTAAATTAAAATCGTGAATCGAATCGAATCGTGGAATCAAAATCGTGAATCTAATCGTGCGTTGAGTGAATCGTTACATCCCTATTGTCCAGTATTGTACTGTCAGCAATTTATTATAAAAACGTTTTCATAATTGTAACATACATATTTACATACATAATTATTCGGGTGCATGTGGAATAACTTGCGAAAACTTGAGGCTACAGCAGCACTTCGTCGTCTTGTCTGATGCACTCAACCAAGCATTCTAACCACGACCTCACCCCTCCCCACCCCCCAACCATTCGGATTTCTGTAGGTGGGAATTATTTGTAGTGATATTCCAATGAGCCGCTTTGTGATTTCACAAAGCCCGGAAACCAAACGCTGGTGTCCAAACGAGTCGTTTGTTGTAGTTCTTGAAAATGAATTTTTTAAAAAACTAAATATCTCCCTTTGGAGTGGACTTTGAGATTCGTAAGTTTGAAGATTTTTTTTATGCACAAACATACACACTACACACTGACTAAAATTAAAAAAGTGAAAGAGCATAATAGGGCCCCTTTAAGCCCCTATATTGTTCAGTCCCAGAGATATGGGGAGCCCAATGTGACTCAGTGTCCAATTTGTTGAAACCTACCCATTTTCAGTAGTTGAAAAACAAATGTTGGTCACTTTGCATACAGCTGATACTTACTGTATTTAAAGATGAATGTCTGAAGAACAAATAATATTGAAATTAGAAGTGTATCTTGTTTGCCTCTATCAAGAAAATTGCATAGAACATATTTGTCAAAGTGCCAAGAAAATGTGCTTTCCCCCCCAAAAGTCTGCATGCCTGTAACTCTAGAAGTATTAAAGATTGTAATATGATTTTACATTCTGGTTCCTACAAAATATTTCTTTTGAAATCATTTTTTTAAGCCCTGTATGGTTCAGTCCCAGAGATATGGGGATCCCAATATGACTCAAAGTCCAAATTGTTGAATCCTACCCATTTTTAGTGGATTAAAACCTATTGTGAATTTGTGTTTATCTAGTCATGAATGTTGACATTGCAACACTGAAAAAAATGTTTCATTCATCAAAAAAAAAAAAAGGGTAATGATTCACATCTATATATTTTAACTTGAGCCAATGAAAAATAATAATTGCTCTTAGGGCCTACATTTTTTTTATTGGATGAATGAAAAAAAAAATTCAGTGAAGTATGCAAATAATTACAGTAACCTAGGGTTTAGGAATGTACAACCCCAATTCCAGAAAACTTGGGACGTTTTGTAAAATGCAATAAAATCAAGAATCTGTGATTTAATTGACAAAAGTACAAAGAAAAGATTTCCAAAGTTTTCACTGACCAACTTAAATGTATTTTGTAATGAAACAGTGGCTGAAACACACTCCAAAAAAGTTAGGACAGAGTCAAAAACAAGTGAAAAGTATGTCAGATCCTTTAAATAAACTCTTTTGAAACAGTTCACAGTAAGCAGGTGAATTGGTAATAGGTGAGAGTATCATGTTTGGGTATAAAAGGAGCATCTCAGATTTTTGCAAGCAAAGCTGGATCACGGCTCATCACTTTGTGCCAAATTCATGAGAAAAGTGTCAAACAAATCAAAAATCCAATTTCTCAATGCAGAATCATAAAGAATTTAGGTCTTTCACCAACTACCATATATAATATTGTTAAAAGATTCAGAGAATCCAGAGAAATCTCAGTCTGTGTAGGGCAAAGCAGGAAACCTCAGTTGAATGTGCATGACATTTGAGCCCTCAGATGGCATTGCATAAGAAACCATCATGCTGCAGTGTTAAATATAGCCACATGGGCTCAGGAGTACTTTGGAAAACCGCTGTCACCTAACACAGTCTGCCGCTGCATCAATAAATGCAACTTGAATCTCTTTTACTCTAGGAAAAGCTAAACATCAGTTCTATGCAGTGATGCCGCAGGGTTCTCTGGGCCAGAGCTCACCTCAGATAGTCAAAAACACTAAAGTGGACATGTGTGCTGTGGTCAGATGAGTCCACCTTTCAACTTGTTTTGGGAAAAATGGGTGTTGAGTTCTCAATCCCAAAGACCAAAGGGATCATCCAGACTTTTATCAGTGACAGATGCAAAAGCACACGTCTGTCATGGTATGGGGGTGCCGCAGAGCAAATGGCATGGGTGACTGTCATATGTGCGAAGGTGCCATTGACATGGAGGCATATATTGGAATTGTACAGAGACACATACTGCCATCAAGATGACATCTTTCATGGGAATTCCATGGTTGTTAGATCAAGACAATGCCAGGTCTCATTCTGCATGTGCTACAATAGTGTGGTTTTGTAGACACAAAGTGAATGTGAGAGACCTTAAATGAGTCAAAGTTTGACTTACTATCTGTGATTCTGCCAAATATGCCGCTTAGCAGTGGATACTACTTGGTCTATGACTATGCTTCACATGTTGCATACTTATTCCAGGTGTGGCAAATCTTGGTTTATTGAAAACAATGGGAATGGGAATAGCAACCACACTTCCCTATAAGGCAAGGGAGTTGTTTCAAACATAGTTACAATACTGCATGTTTGAACTCTTTGTAGATTCAGAAGCTTTTAAAAGTAACAAAATCCCTTCTTACAAATATACCTGAAACTGATTCAAATGTAGAATCTTATGAATAGACTACTTTGAGCAAGTTAATGTGCCTCAACTTGACAATTTCAGTGCATTTTTAGCACTCAGACGTGTGTTCTGTGCAACTGTTTTGATAGAGGGAAACAAGATACAATTCTAGTTTCAACATTATTTATTCTTCAGACATTCCCCTTTAAATACAATAAGTATCAGCTGTATACAAAGTGACTGACATTTGGTTTTCAACTTGGACATTACAAATTAGACATTGAGTCACATTGGGATCCCCATATCTGTGGGAATTAACTATATATGGCTTAAAAATTTATATTACAAAATAATTGTTTATTAAGATTTTTAATCAGAATCAAGAAAGAGCTTTATTGCCAAGTATGTTTGCACATACAAGGAAATTGTTATAGTGTCACAAGCTTCCAGTACACAGAGACAACAACAACAACACACAGATAATAAAAAATAAGCTGTGAATAAAATACACATGCATAAATATAAACCACAAAAAAAAGAATAAATTGTATGCACAGGTGTAGTATAGATGGAATAGGAATAGAATAAAATAAAATAAGTTGTAGGGATGTACTAGGGTTTAGGGTGATAAATAATTATAAGGTTATTGCACATAGTGTACTTTAATTGCACAATGGGAGAACATTAACTGTTCATGAGGTAGATTGCCTGGGGAAAGAAACTGTTCTTGTGCCTGGGTGTCCTGGTATTCTGTGCTCTGTAACGCCGACCAGATGGCAAAAGTTCAAAAGGAGATGGCTTGGATGTGATGGATCCAGAGTGATTTTCTGAGCCCTTTTCCTCACTCTGGATGTATACAGTTCTTGGAGGGTAGGCAGGGGAGCACCAATAATCCTTTCAGCAGTCCGAACCATTCTCTGTAGTCTTCTGATGTCTGATTTTGTAGCTGAACCAAACCAGACAGTTATTGAAGTGCACAGAACAGACTCGATGATGGCTGAGTAGAACTGTTTCAGCAGCTCCTGTGGCAGGTTGAATTTCCTCAGCTGGCGAAGGAAGTACAAGCTCTGCTGGGCCTTTTTTCACAATGGAGTCAATGTTGAGTGTCCCACTTCAGGTCCTGAGAGATGGTGGGGCCCAGGAACCTGAATGACTCCACTGAAGCCACAGTGCTGTTAATGATGGTGAGTGGGGGGAGTGCAGAGGGGTTCCTCCTGAAGTCCACGATCATCTCCACAGTTTTGAGGGTGTTCAGCTCCAAGTTGTTAAGACTGCACCAGACAGCCAGCTCTTTAACCTCCTGTCTGTAAGCAGACTCGTCTCCATCCTTGATGAGACCGATGACTGTAGTGTCATCTGCATACTTCAGGAGCTTGACAGAGGGGTCTTTAGAGGTGCAGTCGTTGGTGTAGAGGGAGAAGAGCAGTGGGGAGAGGACGCAACCCTGGGGGGTGCCAGTGCTGGTGGTGTGGTTGTTGGTTGTGAATTTACCAATTCTCACTAGCTGTTGCCTATCTGTCAGAAAGCTGGTGATGCAACAGATAGAGCTCGGGACAGAGAGCTGGGTTAGTTTGGTCTGGAGGAGTGTTGGGATGATGGTGTTGAAAGTGGAGCTAAAGTCCACAAACAGGATCCTCACATAAGTCCCTGTTTTGTCCAGATGTTGCAGGATGAAGTGCAGTCCCATGTTGACTGCATCATCCACGGACCTGTTTGCTCGGTAAGCAAACTGCAGGGGGTCTAGTAAGGGCCCAGTAATGTCGTTCAGATAAGCCAACACCAACCTCTCAAATGACTTCATGACCACAGACTTTAGAGCCACAGGCCTGTAGTCATTTAGTTCTGTAATTTTGGATTTCTTTGGGATGTGGATGATGGTGGAGCTTTTGAAGCAGCAGGGAACTTTGCACAGCAGTGATCTGTTGAAGATCTGTGAGAAGATGGGGGCCAGTTGGTCAGCGCAGGTTTTCAGACAGGCTGGTGTCACACCGTCTGGGCCTGGTGCTTTTCTTCTCTTGTTCTTTCTGAAGACCTGGCGCACATCATCCTCACTGATCTGAAACGTAGGAGTGGGGGAGAGGGGGGTTGCAGGAGGTGTTGATGGTTGTGTGGAGAGATGTTCAGAGCGGGTGTGGGGTGTTAGACTGGGAGTTTCAAATCTACAGTAAAACTCATTCAGGTCTTCAGCATGTTGTTGATTGGCCTCAGTGCTGTGGGATGGTGTCTTGTAGTTGGTGATGTCCTTCAGGCCTTTCCACACTGATGCAGGCTCATTCGCAGAAAACTGGTGTTCTAGTTTTTTAGCGTAGTTCCTCTTGGCCACTCTAATCTCCTTATTCAGTGTGTTTCTGGCCTGATTGTACAAGACTCTGTCCCCCCTTTTGTAGGCGTCCTCTTTGGCCTGACGAAGATGACGAAGTTTTGCTGTAAACCATGGCTTATCATTATTGAATGTTAAATGAGTCCTGGTAGTGATGCACATGTCTTCACAGAAACTGATTTAAGATGTTACAGTCTCTGTGAGCTCATCCAGATCGTTGGTGGCTGCTTCAAAAACACTCCAATCAGTGCAGTCGGAACAGGCTTGCAATGCCTGCTCTGTTTCGTTGGTCCATCTCTTTACAGACTTTACTACAGGTTTAGCAGATTTAAGTTTATGCCTGTAAGTCGGTATAAGATGAACCAGGCAGTGGTCAGAGAGTCCTACAGCTGCTCTGGGGACCGAGCGATATGCATTCTTTGTTATGGAGTAACAATGGTCCAGTATATTACTGTTTCTGTTGGGACATGTAACATGCTGTCTGTATTTTGGCAGTTCTCGGGAAAGATTTGCTTTATTAAAGTCCCCGAGAATGATTAAAACAGAGTCCGGGTGTTGTTGTTCTGTCTCTGTGATCAGATCAGCGTGTGTGCTTGCGGAGGAATGTAAATACTCACGAGAATGAACGAGTGAAACTCCCGCGGCGAATAGAACGGCTTACAGTTAATGAAGAGTGCTTCTAGATAGGGACAACACATCTTCTTTAATGCTGTTACATCTGTACACCACCTTTCGTTTGATGTAAAAGCATGTCCCGCCGCCGTGCGATTTTCCCGTTGATTCTGCGTTGCGGTCTGCTCTGAACAGCTGAAAGCCTGGGAGACTCAACGCGCTGTCCGGGATTGCGTCTTTCAGCCAGGTTTCCGTGAATCACAGAGCAGCAGAGTTTGAAAAATCTTTATTTGTCCGGGAGAGCAGAATGAGTTTGTCTGTTTTGTTGGGTAGAGAGCTGAGGTTCGCCATATGGATGCTCGGCAACGGCGTTCTGAATCCGCGCTTCCTGAGCTTCATGAGCACGCCGGCTCTCTTCCCTCATCTGCGCGTCCTGAAGCGCTTTATCAGCGCAGCAGCTCCGTCAACTACAACGTTCAGCAAAACGTCCGAATAAACGAAATCTGGTAGAAGATTGTGTGGTGTGTTCTGCCGAATGTTCAGCAGCTCATCCCTGGTAAAACTGATCGTGTTTGAGAAACAAAAAACAGGAAAAACGAACAAAAACAGTACAAACACTGGAGAGCCAAACACTGAGGCTGCCGTCTGCGGCACCATCGCATGTAACCCATGTAATACTTCTTGAGTTACAGACATGCACACTTTGGAAAAATAATATTTATGGCACTAAGACAGGTATGAACTATGCAATTGTTTTGATAGAAGGAAACAAGATACATTTCTAGTTTCAACATGATTTGTTCTTCAGACTTTCCTCTTTAAGAGAAAAAAGTGTCAGCTGAATGCAAAGTGACCAACATTTGATTTTTGACCACTGAAAATGTGTATGATTTAACAATTTACTCCTGGAGCCATATTTAGATTCCAATATCTCTGTAAGTGAACCATTATGGCCTTGAAAATTATGATAAAAAAAAAGAAGTTTATTAAGAACTAGAATCTAAAACCAAATTATCTTTAATACTTCTTGAGTTACAGTCATGCGAACTTTGGAGAAAAAAACTTGAAGAATCTGATATAGAAAACATATAAAAAACATAGAATCTGATGCTCATCTTATACAGATATAAAACTGAGAATCTGATACTCAGATTCTATGGAAGAGAATTTTTGCCTGATGAAAGCATAATGATACTAATGTGGGAACAATGACTATGGTTCTTAGGGTGAAATACTCAGCTGTTCTACTGTTGTTACACTGTTAGTTCTACTGTGTTCTTTGTTCCATAGGAGGATCTAATCCACTTGGGAGCAAAGTTTTCTCCATGCATCAGACGAGACAGTCAAATAGCGAAGCTAGCACAGCAGGCCAAAGATCTAGAGAGAGAGTCCGGCTGCTGTGTACAGAACGATGGTTCTGGATGTGTACAGACCCAGAGTGATGACTGCTCGGTATAAGTTGACACACACACCCATATATATACATGAACAATAATAAACAATCTAAACCGGAGAACTAGCCCACCGACTGAACCTGGTTTCTCCCAAGGTTTTTTCTCCATTTCTGTCACCTATAGAGTTTTGGTTCCTTGCCACTGTCGCCTTTGGCTTGCTTAGTTGGGGATGCTTGACAGATTGCACAGACATTATTGGAAGAAAGATGAACTGGATGATGACATCACTGAATCATCAATGAAATTACTTTAGCTGAAAAATGACTCTTTGTTATTGTCAATTATTGACTAACTATTTTCCTCTTTGACACTGTAAAGCTGCTTTGACACAATCAGTATTTTATAAAGAGCTATACAAATAAAGGTGACTTGACTTGACTGTGTCATATACATATATAAACACTCCACATGCACACCTGCACATAATCTTACTGTATGTATACACAAACAACAAAGCAGTTGTGAATCCAACCCTGTACATTGCGAGTAAATCGCTCGCATATGCGACTAAATCTTCACTCTGGGCGACTAAATAATGTCTAATATTAGCCACATTGCTAATAAATTCTCAGATTTTATTCGCCAGTGTGTGAGTTGGATGCTGAATATATGATTAGCACAGATATATTTTCACTCACAAAACTCTGACTGAGCGCTTCAGAGTTCTCTCGCAGTCAAGCGATTTGTGATATTTTTCAGTTCATTTGAATGGATGCGTAGCGCACCTGTGTTTGTGTATTTGGCTTAACGTAAACTCTAGTGTGAAGGTGCATGACTCGCCGTCGCTTTCTCTCATACGCGCAAAGAGCGAGAGCGAGCGAGAGTCTTACATAACATGCAGAATTGATGCGCTACATGTAAACGATATACTTTGTTGTACTTTCCTGTAAAAAATAATGGAGTTCCTTTGGAATTCTTCAGCTTTTAAGAACTGCCCGGTTTTCCTGTAGTAGGCGGAACTAATGCGCAAACGATAATCTCATTGGCTGGTGCTTACCTATTATCGTCCCTGTTTTGATTTCAGCAAATCAGTTCAAGCGAACGCACGCAACCTGATTAATTTTCATGAATCCAGTAGCTCATTAATCTTTAGTGCGTTTTTATATTTTTCTTATTAGTAGAATTTGTATAATAATATCTTATCAGTATTATTGTTGGGTTTTTTTTTAATTATTGTTTCGTTATTATTCGTTTTTTTTTTACAGGAACACTGAATGACCAAAAAAAGCACCAGCCCTAAGTTCATGGTTATCTAGTTTTAATTCTAATTACTAAACTTCTTTTATTAAATAATACTTGATTATCATATATAATGCTCGACTGACTGATGTTAAGAGTGTACTTTCAGATATTTAAAAAATGTGCCATTTTAAAAAACATTAATATGTTTGTAAATGGCATACTTTATATATATTTTATATTTTATATTTTTTATTATAGATATAGATATATATATATATATATAAAATCAAATAAATATATTGTAAAGTATAGTATATGTATTTCAGTCCTGGGGAGTAAACAAAAAAATTTACTAGCCAATGGCAATTCAATTGCCAAGATGTCCGTAGAGGGTTGGTATCTAGAGTACTGTAGTGAAGATTAATTAGTCATAAATTTCAAACAAAGCTCATGTCTACCACCTAGAGGAATCAAGCTGAGCATAACTTTTAATTACTTTAATTCATTATGACCTGAAAGTATAAAGATGTCTTGATTTTGGTGCTTTCTCTTTAAGAGAATTAAATGACTGCTAAATACATTTTTGCTCTTTTCTGATAATAGGAGACTTTAGCAACATTTATAAAATGGAACAAAGAGAATGTAGACATGGTAACATCTTCACGTGCAGTCTGTCATCAGGACCCAAGGTATCTTTCAGTGAAATATCTCTCATTTTGTGAGGAAATGTTGGAGCATTTTTTAAAAATATTGTTTTGTTTTTTTGCAATCCATGCTGGGAGCAGGACTTGTGAAGAGCCAGCCTCATCAGGACCCCATGTTTGGCCTGATGACATCACAGAGTGGCCGGTGAGAAAACTTTACCTTCATAGAAGTTCTGTCTTAAGATTTTATTATTATTATGTTTACCAATTCAGTGAAAGAAGTCAAACATCAAATAACATACTACTTGTTTCACTTCTGTTTCAGTTTTTATAACCAATTCTTACTATGTGTTTCCAGATCCCTACTATCACTACCACTCGCAAACCACACATCACGCACTATAGGCAGCGCAATCCTAACAACTTGTAGTGTGCACTTTGCCTATGTCTGCTAATAAACTACTTTCTTTTTCTATTGGTCTCTGGAATTGCCAGTCTGCTGTAAACAAAGCCGATTTCATTACTTCTATTATTAGTCATTCAAAGCTAAATCTCATGGCCCTGACAGAGACCTGGATCAAACCAGAGGATACTGCTACACCTGCAGCACTCTCCAATAATTTCTAATTTTCCCACTCCCCCACAGTTTGACTGCAAGAGGTGGAGGTACTGGTCTGCTTATCTCTAATGATTGGAAATATAATCCTTTACCATCTTTGGGTATCAACAGCTCCTTTGAATCTCATTCAGTTACTATTACCAACACTCTTAAAATCCATTTTGTAGTTGTTTATCGACCCCCAGGACCACTAGGTAACTTCTTGGATGAATTAGATGTGCTGCTCTCAACCTTTCCTGAGGATGGTACTCCCCTAGTTATGCTTGGAGACTTCAACATCCACCTAGATAAACCTCAGGCTGCAGACTTCCACACTCTGCTTGCCTCTTTTGATCTCAACCAAGTGTCAACTACTGCTACTCACAAATCAGGCAACCAACTGGACCTTATTTACCACGACACGCTCCCTGATCATTTCTGGTTACTCCACCTGCAGACACCTCGGATCACTTCCCTTCCTCTCACTCCTTTTTTTCAAACAAACCCCCTCAACATGGTTCCTGACACAACACATGCCCCTCCACATGTCATCTTTCGACATAACCTACACTCACTCTCACCCTCCCAGCTATCTGCTATGGTTTCATCTTCGCTTCCTTCCCCTAAACTGTTAGCATCTTTTGATGCTAACAGTGCTACTGATACTTTCTGCTCCACTCTTACATCTTGTTTAGACACTGTCTGCCCCTTGTCTTCCAGACCAGCCCGTACCACCCCTTCTGCCCCTTGGTTACCTGATGTTCTCCGCGAACATCGTTCTAAGCTCAGGGCTGCTGAAAGGGTGTGGCGCAAAGCAAAAAATCCTACTGACCTTAGTGTGTATCAGTCACTCCGCGCTTCCTTTCTCTGCTAATGTCTCCACAGCAGTCTCCAAACTCATCCTTTCTAATCATCCTACTACTTGTCCGCTTGATCCTATTCCATCTCATCTCCTTCAAGCCATTTCTCCTGCAGTTGTACCTGCACTCACTCACATCATTAACATATCCCTTCACACTGGTGTTTTTCCCTCAACATTTAGAAACTCTCTTTAAGAGAACTACAGACCGGTTTCCCTTCTTCTTTTCATTGCAAAAACACTTGAACGAGCTGTGTTCAATCAAGTCTCTGTCTTTCTCACACAGAACAATCTCCTGGACAGCAACCAATCTGGCTTTAGAAGTGGACATTCGACCGAGACTGCCTTGCTCTCAGTTGTTGAAGCCCTAAGATTGGCAAGAGCAGATTCCAAATCTTCAATACTTATCTTGCTGGATCTGTCCGCTGCTTTTGACACGGTTAACCACCAGATCCTCCTGTCAACCCTATTGGCAAAGGGTATCTCCGGAACCGCACTCCAGTGGTTTGAGTCTTACCTATCAGATAGCTCCTTCAAAGTATCTTGGACAATTGAGGTGTCCAAGTCGCAACAATTTCCCCCCCCCCCCTAAAACTTAAAAACCCCTTTTGGGGTTTTTTGGCCTCAGGGCTCAGTTCTTGGACCACGTCTCTTCTCTGTCTACATGGCATCACTTAGTTCTGTCATTCAGCAACATGGCTTTTCATTCCACTGCTATGCTGATGACACTCAACTCTACCTCTCATTCCATCCTGATGATCCGACGATAGCTGCTCGCATCTCAGCTTGTCTAACAGACATTTCTTGCTGGATGAAGGACCATCACCTTCAACTCAACCTTGCCAAGACAGAACTGCTTGTGGTTCCAGCAAACCCATCGTTTCATCACAATTTCACCATCCAGTTAGGCTCATCAACCCTAACTCCTTCAAAAACAAAACAAAACCAGCCAGAAACCTTGGAGTTGTGATTTGATGATAAGCTGAATTTCTCAGACTACATTGCTAAAACTGCCCAGTCCTGCCGATTTGCTTTATTCAACATCAAGAAGATCAGGCCTTTCTTTCAGAACATGCAACACAACTCCTTGTTCAAGCTCAAAAACACACCATCGATTCTGTCCAGGCTGGACTATTGCAATGCTCTCTTGGCAGGTCGTCCAGCCAGTTCTATCAAACCTTTACAATTAATCAAGAACGCAGCAGCCAGATTAATTTTTAATGAGCCATGTTTTAAAGAGTGCACGTCACACCTCTGTTTATCAATTTGCACTGGCTACCAATAGCTGCTCGCATAAAATTAAAGGCATTAATGTTTGCCTACAAAACAACCACTAGCTCTGCACCCATTTACCTAAATTCAATACTTCAGAGTTATGTGCCTCTAGAACCATGCGTTCTGCAAGTGAATGGCGTATTATTGTGCCATCCCAAAGAGGCACAAAATCACTTTCACTGATTTTTACATTAAATGTTCCCTCCTGGTGGCATGACCTGCCCAACTCAATCCAAGCAGCTGAGTCCTTAGCCATCTTTAAGAATTGGCTACAAACACATCTCTTCCATCTTTATTTGACCCTCTAACTCTAGCACTCACTATTCTAATTCTATTCTTTAAAAAAAAAAACACTTGTCCTTTTTAGACTTGCACTCTATTCATTTGCTGCTTGTTTTCTTAAAAAAAAAAAAACGAACACTTGCTTTCTAATCTTTTTGTATTCTATCTATTTATTAATACAATTAACAAAAGCTAAAAAGATCTCTAACACTAGCTTGCTCTGTTCTTTTTATATTTTCTAGATGTTTTCTTTTTATTGATTATTTTATTTAAAAAAAAACCTTGCTACGTGTACTGCGTTAGCTAACTGAGACTTGTTATAGCACTACCGTATCGTTGCTCTTTTGTTGATTTTGACTGCTTCATTTGTAAGTCGCTTTGGATAAAACGTCTGCTAAATTACTAAATGTAATGTAAATATATATATATACACACACACAAATAAATTTAATCTATCAATAACTACTACCTTTTTGATATATATATAATACTATAGATATATATTATATATATATATTATATTATATAGATATATTATTTACTTTAATGCCTTATTATTGTTCCACACCATTATTGCAGATTTGTACATACCCTAAAACATGGAACCACACAGGATACAAACACATGGACTGCACACTAAGGGGCAGGCCGTGCTGTATTGGAACAAAAGGAAGGTAATAAACATTACCAAGAATTAAAAACAAGGTTTAAATGTTGGCTGTTTGCAGTAAACCTGTAAACACCATATGTTGACATGTTTACAGTCAAAAGCCAGTTCCATCGTTTCTAGTTCTTAGTAATTGGCTTTAAATAAATAACAATAAAAAAAATGAAATTGAAATTTGTGCCAGGAGCTGACTTAAATTTAAGTTCACTCAAAATCTTGTCATCCACCATAACTATCAAAACATTTCAATACATGTGAACATAAATTAAATTTGAGAGCTGCGGTAGATGGGAAAGATTTTCAGCTAATTAAAAAAAACTGTTGTGAGAAAATTACTGAATTAAATTTTTTGGGTGAATTAGCATTTTAACATAGTTGCATCCAGTTTCTCTTGATTTGACAGATTTTATTATTTTTTTTTTAACTATAATTTTATGCAATTTAATTGTTATATTTTCATTTGTTTATAAAGATGTGAGATTACAACTTGGGAGTATTGCCACTTCATGCGTGGATATTTCCATGAGGAGGCCACACTGTGTTCACAGGTATCCATTCACATTAAAAACATATTTTTTTCAGGTCAGCCATCAAGGTCCAGACAACAGTTCGCCGTTTTCGGCAGATAGATTTCTATGGACAGAATTAATGGCAAAAGTTTGAGTAAGGACATTTTTGTTGTCAAACGTCTGTACCCTCACAGGTCCACTGCCTGAATGATGTGTGTGGCTTGCTACCATTCCTGAACCCCAATGTTCCAGATCAGTTCTATAGACTGTGGCTCTCCCTTTTTCTTCATGCTGGGTAAGGCTTAGGTCTTTATATATCCACTCTCTCTCCCACTCTTTCTCATATCTGTACCTGGAAAGGGAGGAATACTGAGACTATTACTAGATTTGACACTTGACACAAATGTTATTGACAATTTCTTTGACCCATGCTCATGTGATTGTTTTTCAGTTTACTACATTGTCTGGTGTCTGTGATCTTCCAAATGACTATACTTAGAGACCTGGAGAAACTAGCAGGCTGGTTACGCATTTCCATCATCTACATTGTCAGTGGTATTACAGGAAACCTTGCCAGTGCCCTCTTCCTACCGTACAGAGCAGAGGTATGACATAAGGCTACAGCACAGTTTAAACTTAAGCAAAATGTTTGAATTGCATTGAAATGATCCCATGCCAACACATATTTCCCATTTAGTAATATTCCAGATTTAATACTATTTAAGCTCAAAAACGGCACTGGCATTTCGACTTGTCTGACACTTGGTAAAAAAAAACAAAAGATTTATACAATTGACACACTTTCAATAAGGGTCTTTGAAAATGCTTTAATAAAAATATTTCTGCTTCTATACTCTGTGACATGCATTACCCCGTAGATTTCCCTTGTAAGTGCATTATTAAAATTTTCATTTTTGTTTGTTTTTAGCAATTGAGGGATGAGTCGAAACATAATGTCTATTGCAGTTGCCAGCCTGCTCAACTTATATTGCACCCAGAACAACCCTTCAATTTCAGTATATGCATGTGAATGTGAATAAGCATGCTCTCAAATCACAAGCATACACTGTATATAGTGTAATATAATATAAACTCCAAAGGGAAGTTAAGGAGTTACCTCATATTTAAATTTGACGTATCTTTAAATTTCTTAAATTGTTGTCAAATGTTTCTTAATTTGTTTCTGTTATCTTCAAAACATGATCTACTGGTGTGCCATTAGGCAGAAAAGATTTGGCTGTTTATTTTACTTACTGTAAGGTAGTCAGTTATTTATTGATGGGGAAAAAAGAGAAAAGGAAAAATGGCCAAATTAGAAAGTGAGGAAGAGAGAAAGCGAGGAAAGAGGAATGTGCCCCCAATGAAACTTGCCAAGTACAGAAGCTTAATTAATTTACCCGAGAAACTGTTTGGGATTACTGGGTGAAATAAATAACTCTGTCTGGAGGGTAAAAGGTTCCCC
Source organism: Sinocyclocheilus anophthalmus (assembly GCA_018155175.1). NCBI lineage: Eukaryota > Metazoa > Chordata > Actinopteri > Cypriniformes > Cyprinidae > Sinocyclocheilus > Sinocyclocheilus anophthalmus. Next base: position 210,329 of record JADLZN010005983.1, on the reverse strand, counting down.
CAGTGGCCTATCTCTCTCAGCTTTCCTCTGTTACTGCCTTTTCTCTGCCTTTAATTGTTCCTTTTTGTCCTTATCTGGTAGACATTAACCCGATTTGTACAACATCATATGTAACCAAAAGCCACTTTTATTGCCCTTATTCAACCTCCTGTAACCTCAGTTCCCCTCCACAAATCTGTTAAAACTCAATCTCAATCCAGAGTTTATAGCAAAGGCATTCTGAAATACACACCAGCAATCATACCTTATGCAATTTCAATTCTAATATTATCACATTAATTATTTGTCCCTTGCTTGCTTGTTTCAGTCGTCTACATTTAAATTGGAATTGCAATCCAATCTTATTTCAAGTCAAGGTAATCAGCTTCCATAGATTAAATTCCTGGTGATAGGAAAAACAAAAACAAAGAACTCCAAATAATTGGAAACATTTGGTGGTTGCTAAATAACATGAATGAGCATTCTTTTTTTCAATATGAAGGTTTTAGATTAAAACAAATGTATAATGGGAAGTGCACATTTTAGTTGCTGAAACAATTTCTTTCTTTTTCACGATTTGAATGGCATTTCACATAAATAGCGCTGCTGTCACTGCTTGATGTGCCATTTCAACTACACTATTCCATATTTCTCAGGATGGAGAATATGAAAGCAAGGGATATATTGGAAGTCCAGAAATTCCACGAGCCAGACTGGATATTCTCAAACATTTCTGTAGAAAATACAGAACACTATAGTCAATTCAATTAAAAAAATTACCAGAAAGAAGAAAACCCACTCTATATCTTCTGATGCCACCAACATTGGTGATAATAATGTAGTTTGCATTTTGAGGCTCAGTCACTATACTGTTAGTTAATTACTGATTTTACAGATTCATAAAGACTTACTAAAGGGGCTGTTATAAATTAGGTGTAAAAGTGTTACAGTGCCTCCTGACACATTTGTGTGCAAGGCGGTTACCACAAACTGCCTAAATGGCTTTTAACATGTTATCTACATCAAAGTGGGGTTGGCCCAGAGCTTGGGGATTCATGGTGATCCCAGTCCTGCTCTGTCTGTTATTTATTTGTTTACCTAACATCATAATAGTGATATAGTGATGTGTTTTATAGTACTGATACTAGCAGAACTTATGGTTACAGGTCAAGTTTTATCACTGCGTTTGACAGTTTTCTGTCTGTTTACCCCACACTTACCAAGACATCCTGAAGATGCCCAATATACTAAGTTTGTCACCTTCCATTCTGGCACTGCATGTTCTCTACCTGTCTCCGTGTCAGGGAGATCTGGTGATCGGTCTGTGTTATCTGCTTATTAGCCCTTGGCTAATCCAGGCTCTTATCTCCATTCTTATGTGCTGACGGAAAGTTGAAATGCACTTCTCTTGTCAGGGATGGATTAGTTATGTTTATGAGATGCTAAAAAGCACTGCTGAGCTTGCAGATCTAAAAAAAAAAAAGCTCATACAGGAAGTGAGGTCACTGCAACAATTACCTTCAGCAAGATAATCGTTTGTGCTGAATAACATATACTATTCTATTTCTACAGTATATAAACAGCATTCTACACTTTATACAGTACATAGGAAATTTTTAATCATGGAATTCCTGAATGTCCTACAGTATTTGCAGTATAGTATGCAAGTACATTACAATGTGTGTAATGCTCTATCCCAAAATACAATGCGCTCAACTCTTTCCAGTGGCAAGTGAACTGGATACTTCAGCTGTTTTTTTTAATGTTTCCTTTTTGTCTCATTATCTGATTACCCATTTTGGTTAGTTGCACTGTATCTTTCAATATTTAGATTCATTTTACGTTTCTTGATATAACTTCTTTCCATTGTTCCCATTTGAATGGTCAAGCCTGTTCTGACAAAGATTAGTTATGATTTGTAAATCGCTATAGTAATTTGCCATACTAGATCAAATAGCATCACAACAATATTTTTTTGAACTTATATAGTATAATTAAAGTAACTTGAATGCTGAGCTTATTTGATAAAAATTACTGTAACAAAAAAAAACACTAAACATCTTACACATCTACGTAAATGCTCTTTTTAGTCTTCTGACTCAAAAGAATAGAACATGTCACATTTATGAAGTGATTTGTTGTGGTTGACCTGTCCGGTCTACACCTATTCTGCTCAATACTTTTACTTTCTGTTTGAACTGTTTGAACACTCCAGTTAAACACATTTTCACCATACTAACCTGAAGTTGCTTAAAGGAGTAATTTAGTAATGATCATCCAATCAGAATCATTATCAGGGTGTCTGTAATCACTTTAGGTCTTTTTAAATGGTTTGACATTAAAAAGCAGTTAATAAATATCACAGTAACCGAATACCCTTTTCTATATATTCCGTTGAATTAGATTTCTTTGAATGTGGAAGTATTTCAAAATTCATAACACTTGTAAACCAAGACTGCGGTTTAGCATATTTATTAGTAGCTAGGTTATGTAGCAACTGAAATTGTCATTGACATTATTGTTCAGCAACATAGTTTTTATTGAAAATAGATTTTAAAACTCTTGTAGATCTTTAATCACTATACCTTTTGTTGTATTTTAGCTTCCTTTTGTTATATCTTAACTTCCTCACTGTGAAAATTGCCATGGAAATCAAACAGACAAATAGATCCTCCAGGCGAGCAACGGCTCAGCACTCCTGTTTTGAGATATCTCACTCTCCGTGTCTATATTTATATACAACATTAAAACAGATTACATTTACATTTAGTAATTTTGCAGACGCTTTTATCCAAAGCGACTTACAATTGGGGAATACATAAAGCGATTCTTCTTAAAGAGGCAGACAGACACAGGAAGTGCTTGTAAAACCAAGTTCTAGGCATTGTTCAAATAATTACAAGCTAGAAAGGGAAGGAATAAATAAAGATTATTAATTTATGAGGTTATTCATGTGAATCATAAGCAAAAATCACCAGTTCATGATATGTAAGCACATAGTTTGTAAAATAATTTAAGAGACAATTATTGTTACATTACGGCCACATGTAAATCATATTTGCTACTCCAGAGAAATGTGTGCAGATCTTAAAATCTGAGCACAACATGTAGGCAAAGAAGGTTACTCTTAAAGGGGTTGGATCAGCTCTCACACGCAGTGTAATCTTATTGACCTTACTCACACTCCTGTCTGATACCCTAGACCTTTGCAACTGAGCTCCTCAATAAAGTGTGACAGGGACATGGAATCCTGCTGTGGGTGTGTGAGCGTGAGAACTGTGGAAGGTGTGGCACTTCTGTATGTGTGTGTGTGTGTGTGTGTGTGTGTGTGTGTGTGTGTGTGTGGGAGAGAGAGAGAGAGAGAGAGAGAGACAGAGACAGAGAGAGATTATTCCTGTCTCACTCCTCTTCTCCTGGCCTTGCATAAAGGTAAGATATCTCAGATTAGCCATCTGCCCAAGCAACCCTTTTCAGCCCTGACGTCATTCTAATCAGGTCACAAGTGGCCTCTGCAGTGGATTTTCACCACTGCTAAATTTATTTGGTAAATAAAATAGGTACAAGCTTAGGTAACTCTATGATCAAATCCAAGAAATTGGAAAGCTGAAATCACTGGATTCATACGTATTAATTAGTGAGATAGATGCTTTCGATATATACTGTATACAGTGAGGCAAAAAAGTATTTAGTCAGCCACCAATTGTGCAAGTTCTCCCACTTAAAAAGATGAGAGAGGCCTGTAATTTTCATCATAGGTATACCTCAACTATGAGAGACAAAATGAGAAAAAAAAATCCAGAAAATCACATTGTAGGATTTTTAAAGAATTAATTGGTAAATTCCTCGGTAAAATAAGTATTTGGTCACCTACAAACAAGCAAGATTTCTGGCTCTCACAGACCTGTAACCACTTCTTTAAGAGGCTCCTCTGTCCTCCACTCGTTACCTGTATTAATGGCATCTGTTTGAACTCGTTGTCAGTATAAAATACACCTGTCCACTACCTCAAACAGTCACACTCCAAACTCAAGTTTGGCCAAGACCAAAGAGCTGTCAAAGGTGACACCAGAAACAAAATTGTAGACCTTCACCAGGCTGGGAAGACTGAATCTGCGATAGGTAAGCAGCTTTGTGTGAAGAAATCAACTGTGGGAGCAATTATTAGAAATGGAAGACATACAAGACCACTGATAATCTCCCTCGATCTGGGGCTCCATGCAAGATCTCACCCCGTGGGGTCAAAATGATCACAAGAACTGTGAGCAAAAATCCCAGAACCACACGGGGGGACCTAGGGAATGACTTGCAGAGAGCTGGGACCAAAGTAACAGGCTACCATCAGTAACACACTGCGCCGCCAGGACTCAAATCCTGCAGTGCCAGACGTGTCCCCTGCTTAATTCAACACCCAGTACATGTCCAGGCCCGGCTGAAGTTTGCTAGAGAGCATTTGGAAGATCCAGAAGAGGATTGGGAGAATGTCATATGGTCAGATGAAACAAAAATATTACTTTTTGGTAAAAACTCAACTTGTCGTGTTTGGTGGAGAAAGAATGCTGATTTGCATCCAAAGAACACCATACCTACTTGCATGGGGGTGGAAACATCATGCTTTTGGGCTGTTTTTCTGCAAAGAGACCAGGACGACTGATCCGTGTAAACGAACGAATGAATGGGGCCATGTATCGTGAGAATTTGAGTGAAAACCTCCTTCCATCAGAAAGGGCATTGAAGATGAAACGGCTGGGCTGTGTTCTTTCAGCATGACAAGTGATCCCCAACACACAACACCGCCCGGGCAAACTAAGGAGTGGCTTCGTAAGAAGCATTTCAAGGTCCTGGAGTGGTCTAGCTAGTCTCCAGATCTCAACCCCCATAGAAAATCTTTGGAGGTAGTTGAAAATCCGTGTTGTCCAGCGATAGTCCCAAAATATTACTGCTCTAGAGGAGATCTGCATGGAGGAATGGGCCAAAATACCATCAACAGTGTGTGAAAACCTTGTGAAGACTTACAGAAAACGTTTGACCTCTGTCATTGCCAACAAAGGGTATATAACAAAGTATTGAGATGAAATTTTGTTATTGACCAAATACTTATTTTCCACCATAATTTGCAAATAAATTCTTTAAAAATCCTACAATGTGATTTTCTGGATTTTTTTTCTCATTTTGTCTCTCATAGTTGAGGTATACCTATGATGAAAATTACAGGCCTCTCTCCTCTTTTTAATTGGGAGAACTTGCACAATTGGTGGCTGACTAAATACTTTTTTTCCCCACTGTATAAATTAAATGGAACAGATTTTTAAAAAAATGCCCTTAAAATGCTTTTTTAAGATAAGTGGTCCAATTATGAGACCAATTATTATGTCCAACTGATAGCTGAAAATTGCTAAATGGATTCATATTTGACCCTGTAGTGGCATGTATTGACATTACAAATAAAAAAAGTGCACTTCTGCTTTCAGATTCAGACCATCTTCATTAGCCATCTGGATCACTGTTTATGCACCTGCCCGACACTCAGCTCTTTGTTTCTCTACCCTTTTGCATAATAACAAGGCGTTAATAGTGACTATTGAAACTGTGTACAAAACACATCTTTCAATTAGCAAGATGACATCAGAGACTGAAGCTAGTGTTCCAGCATAACAGGAAGTCACCTTAATCATCTAAAAACACTGGTCTTTTAAAGAGATAATTCAACCAAACATTAACATTGTGTCACCATCTGCTTCATGTTGGCTGTATCCCATGGGGTTTTTTTCATGATACACAAAATCTGTTATTAAACATTCTTTTCTCTTCCATGATTCTGTTCCAGCAGTTCTCTCAAATGTTAGACTGATTTCTAAAGTGTCTTGTCTCCTTCGATTACAGACTTTCTTTTCTTTTCTTTTTTAAAATAAAAATAAAAATTTTAAGTTTTCTGTCTGAGTTTAGATCAAACCATAGTATAGTAATATGCCATACTAGATAAAATAGCATCAAAATAATTTTTGGGAGCTTTTGTAGTAGAATTTAAGTAATTTGGATGCTGAGTTTTGATAAAAAATACTGTGTGTGTTGTGAGTGTAAAAGGGTGCCTGCAAAACAAAACATGTTATCAACTGACAATGTCTGAAGGAGACATGTAGGCAAACCTGATGGATGGCAATGAGACACCATGACTTGAGTAAAGGCACTTCTCCAGGGCTCACTACAGTATGGTTAAACTTTGAAATGTTTACCAAAACATGGAGGGACACCATCAGTAATCCAACTCTACTAGGCAAATGTAATACATATAGAAGCACCCTACCAAAGGGGAGCATACATCCCTTCTTGAAGACCCAACAAAAGTTGAGGAGGGAGGTAAACAAAACAGAGGGACTCTTGTGTGTTGCCCATCATAATTCCATTCACCCTGCACTACCCTAAGGTAATACTCGAGCAGCCTACCAAAGGGAGCATGCAAGCTGCTAAAAACCTCTGTAACTAGCACTCCAGGCTACAATCCTAAGTATTGCCACCCATCCCGGGGGTAGGATACATCCTTTCCTTTTACACAGGAAATGGAGGCAAACGAGAGCAGGACATAATGCTGTTTACCCAGTAACTCTCATCACCCAGGCTCTAAACCCCAAGGGATCTGAGGCTCTACTTAAAGGAATAGTTCACCCAAAAATGAAATTTTGCCCATTATTTACTCAACCTCAAGCCATCCTAGGCCATTGGAAAGTTGGATGAGAAATATCGATAATTACAAAATAAAAACAGCGACAATCTTATACTAAATAGTTATTAAAAGTCTAAAAGTCACTCGTTTTTATAAAGTACCACTGTCCAACAGCGACACCCACAGGTAAAGTTACAGCAGAGTCTTGACTCCCTCCGGTCCCATGACGTTCTACAGCAGACCCTTAGCGTGGCCGTGACTTTTTTATGCCATCAATAATTGGGGAAAGTCCGGGAAGGAGGCCAATGCCTCCATCACGCTATAAGTGGATATTATCTGTTAAGTTTGATGTGATGGACTCGTGTGATAAATCTCGCCTCTTGTTTTTCCGTGCGAGCTTTGGTCTGATGACGAAATATGGCGACAACTCTCCCACTGACGCTTAGATACCACTACTTTGTCACGTCAAAATAAAATTTGAAATGGTCTGAAAACGCGATGACTCCGTCAGTTTTTAGTGAGCATTCAGCGTGATGAAATGAAAGTTATATCTTCGTGTCTGTGGCCGTGTTTACAGAGCTTTATGACGATGACCCAAATTAAGTTACTATTAAAAGAAGAGCGGAACATAAGTTCACAAATAACCAATATGTAACATTTTACAATAAGGTTCCATTAGTTAATGTATTAACTAGCATGAACAAACTATGAACAATACATTTATTACAATATTTATTCATCTTTGTTTACATTAGTTTATACAAATACAGTTTGTGATGAGAGGGGCGGGGCCGAGAGCCATGAGAACGGAGCAAGGCCGGTGGAGTAATTGATAATGACTGACACCTGCACCACTCACCTTCGAAACCCGGGAGGAAGGAGGGACACGCTGCCAGAGATCCCTCGCCGCTGTGGTGAGTCCGCGGTGCCATCGAGCATGGTGGAGCAGTCTGCCGCCATGGACGCTCGAGACGGTGGGCTGGAGTGAGTTGCCTGGGATGTGGAGGGACGGCTGCCATCCATGAGGGAGCGGAGGAGTCGCCGCCGTTCGCCTGAGGCCGGAGCCTGCTGCCATCCGCCCTGATTGGGGAGGAGCAGGGAACGGGGTACTCCTGCCGGCTGCCCCGACTCCGGAGGAGCCATCGCTTCCACTGGGTGGCAGAGGAGTGGTTGGGGCATCCACCGAGGGCTGTCCAGTGCCGCCGCCTGGCATCGCGGAAGAGTTTACCCAGCTGGTGGAGGGCTGAGCGGCAGTGTGTCTGGGAACCTGAACAAGATTTTTTTTTTCCTCTCTCCCCTCTCCCCTCTCTCGTCTCTGTCTCTCCCCATCCTTCCGTCTCCTTTTCTCTCGCCCCGTCTGTCTGTCCTTACCCCCAGGTACGCCGCGTCCGCCGTGATCGGCTCCCCCGGAGGGGGAGGGGGGGGGGTAGAGCGCAGTCTCGGGAGTACCCCCTGGCCTGCGAGGGGTGATGGGGGTATGTGACGAGTGGGGTGGGGCCGAGAGCCGTGTGAACGGAGCGAGGCCGGTGGAGTAAATGCTAATGAGCGACACCTGTGCCACTTACCGGTCTCGAGTCCCACGGAGGAGCCCGGTAAAAGGAGGATAAAAGGAGTGACGACAGTGTTGGACAAGAAAGGACCAGGCCTGGATTTTATTTAGTGTTTTGTGTCTCTGTTTGTTGTCAGCCGTCGTCCGGGAGGGCTGTCCTCGCTGTTTTGTGTTTTTTTATTATTCAGTTTTGTTAAACTTACCGGTCCCGCCTCCTCTTCCTGAACTACACACTTTGTTACAAGTTGTGCATTTATTCACTGCTAAACCTATGTTAACAGATACAACTTTTGTTTTTAATAATGCATTTGTAAATGTTGAAATTAACATTTAAATGCTGTAGAAGTATTGTTCATGCCTAGTTCATGTTAACTAAAGTAGTTACTTAAGAAACCTTATTGTGACTGTTTCCAGAATCTGGTCCCATTACTGCCTTTATTTTATTATTTTGGAATAAATATAAAAATGCATTAAACACTATGAAATGTATAATTAGTATTAAAAATATTAAATAAAATAAAAAATAATATTAATAAAATACAAAATAGAATTATATTTGTTCTCTTTTTTATGTAATATTTATATATAAATATATATTTATATATAAAACTGCCTCCTCATTTTAAAACACCACCGCACACCACCAATTCCTTTAAGATGAATCCATCGGGTTCTAATTAAAAATTGACTTTGATTCTTCCAAGCTTTTTTCATTTAGTCAGTCACGGGTGTTGCAGTGCTTCGGGTCCAAAAGTAGTTAAATAAAGCGCATCCATCCATAATAAAAAGTGCTTCGGGGGGTGACAAAGGCCTCTTCTCCTGTAGCAAATTGATGCGTTTTTGTAAGAAAAATATCTATATTCAAAACTTAATAATCACTTTAATCTAGTTTGCCCCAACAGTCGTACACTGAAGCAGCTCCGGGAGGATGACATAAGATGTCGGCGTTGTGCTTTATTTCACTTGGATGGATGCGCTTTATTTCACTTCTTTTGGCCTGATGATATGCAACACCCTCTGACTGCCTTAACAGCTCGTAAGATAAGACAATTTTTTATATAACTGACTGGATTCGTCTGAAAGAAGAAAGTCATATACACCTAGGATGCCTTGAGGGGGGTTAATTCATGGGTTAATTTTCATTTTTGGGTGAACTAACCCTTTAATTTAATCAGGACCACTTTCGTCATGTATATTTATTACAATTATATTGCATACAGTTAGTGTTGGCGGTATGGTTATGTTCTGGGCAACACTCCACACGCCTGTCCATGCAGCCATGCTTGGACCGAGCGGGGAGAGCAGCAAGACAAACCCCCCCCGGGTTACAGAACAGAACTATTATATGCATACATAATTACAATTCACAATTACATAAGTTGTAAACAATGCTTCCAATGAAGTGACGGTAAAGGAAGAAACAAAAGTCAGATCGAATTACAGGTTCAGTTAGGTGGAGTTGGGGTTGGAGGAGGGAGTTAACTGCAAGCAGTGATGCGATGGAAGAGACGCTGAAGAATGGGGATTTAAATAGACCGCTTGTGATAGGTGTCAGGACTGGATTGGTACACGTCAGGAACAGCTGATTGTCGGCTGATGCGAGCTTGACTGACGTGGCCTGCCTGAACTAACGCTATGCTGAATGAGTGGTTTTAACATGCAGAAGTGTGAAAAAGATTCATACTGCAAACACAACAGAAGAGGCATGAGCATCCTTTCTTCATGCAACATTATGTAATCTTAGAAAACTTGTGTGTAAAGTGCACAAGTCATATGATTGTATTACTTGTAGTATGATTTTTTTTGTCCTGTTTGAAGCAGTCTAGACCTAGAAACAGTCAAAGTCATCTGATCAGAGACTTAGGGGCTTGTGTATGTGCAAGATATCAGAAAGGTAGGATGGCGCTAACCATTTTAATGATTTACCAAAAAGAAAGAAAAGGCTTGAGTGGCCAGAAACCCACTAGTTAGGCTAATGGTTGAGCAAGGTGGACAGTGTTATGTAGGGAAGTAAAGATTGCCTCTTCTTTGTTTACCTCCCTCCCTAGCTACTCTTGGTTCTTGCAGTCAGGATATCGCTATAAGTAGAGGAAGTTCACCTGCAGGTAATCCCTCCTTGTTATATGTCACATACTATGGTCTAGTGCTTAAAGAAAAAGATGAATCACTATTTATAGTGGGTCTTAGGTATAGAGTGCAGGATTTGACCTGCTCTCCCCCAGTTAAACTGAGGTGTTTAAGCACATCCTTTTAAAAGGTTGCTCAAGTACCCCCTAAGGGTAGAGCAGGGTGAAAGGAACTATGATCAGCGACCCACAATAATCCCTCTGTTTCGTTTTCCTCTCTTCCCAACTGGTATTGGGTCTTGAAGAATGGATGTGCTCCCCTTTGGTAGGGTGCTTCTATAGGGAGAGACACACTTACCCTTTGGATGGCCTTAAGGGTTGATGGCAGAACGGCAGTATAGATTCCCTCTGCTTAGTTTACCTCCCTCCGCAACTACTGTTGAGTCTTGAAGTATGGATATCGCCCCACTTTGGATGGGTGCTCTACTTTGGCCTTGGTTCGATAATGCTAATGAGTAGTGGAAGCTCATCTGTGAAGGAGTCCCTCCTTATTATTTGTTGCATACTATGGACTAGTGCTAAAAGAAAAAGATGAAGCACTATAGCAGGACTTAGGTAGAGTGCATGGTACAAAAAGCATGGTATGAGCTGTTCTCCCCCAGTTACATCCGGGTCTTTAATACTTGCAAGAAACAGTTAAATTTGTCTGTAGTTTCTTCTCCTCCTTTGTTACTTTATATGGTGTTGAGTACATGAAGCTTTCAAATGTATGCAAACAAAGAAGTAAGCATATGTTGAAGGGAATATTTTCAGTGAACATTGACTTCAATTTTAGACTTTTCCTCAAACAAAACTATCTATGATTTTAGAAGCCATAAAATAACCTGGATATTCCACTAAACTTATTTTATCTGAAATTATAGATGTTTGGAGTGACATGCTAAGGAGGCTAAATTTTCAGTTTTGGGTAAATTATTTATTTTTTAAGAAAGTCGAGTCAAGTCAACAATAAAGATTGTGTCAAAGCAGCTTTACAGTGTCAAACAGGAAAATAGTTTGTCAATCATACAAGAGGACAATAACAAAGTAAATTTTTCTGTTAAAGTCAGTTCATTGATGATTCAGTGATGTCATCATCCAATAATGTCTGTGCAGTCAATCAAGCCAACAATATTGCCAGAAATTAAGCATCCCCAACAAAGCAAGCCAAAAGGTGACAGTGGCAAGGAATCAAAACTCCATCGATGACCGAAATAAAGAAAGATTTAACTATTCATTTAAATTGTGCCTGATTGAAATTTTGTCAAAAGATTACAGCATCACTAGCATTAATTGTCTTGAAGGTATGTGCTTTCATAATTTGTGATATTGAACATGAAAATCTTTTTTCTTATACTATAGGTTGGTCCAGCAGGGTCTCAGTTCGGTTTGTTAGCCTGTCTATTTGTGGAGCTGTTCCAGGCCTGGCAGATGTTGGAAAAGCCATGGAAGGCCTTCCTGAAGCTGTTAGGCATTGTTCTCTTCCTTTTCTTCTGTGGTCTTCTGCCCTGGATTGACAACGTTGCTCACATCTTTGGCTTCCTCAGTGGTCTTCTCCTGTCCTTTACATTCCTTCCATATGTCGCGTTTGGCACCTTAGACAAGTACCGCAAACGAGCTCTTATTTTGTTGTCACTGCTTGTCTATGTAGGGTTGATGTCTTCACTTATTGTCTGGTTCTACATTTACCCTATAAACTGGCATTGGTTAGAGCATCTTACCTGCTTGCCTTTTACCAGCAAGTTCTGTGAACGCTATGACATTGATCATGTGGTACACTAACCTTGATTTTTGTAGACTAAAGAATTTTCTAAGGACTGCAAGGGACTGAGTTAAATCATCAACACTCAGTAAAACAGCAAATAATGTCATGCTAGATTTGAGGTTTAGCACCTTTGTAACCAGTAGAATGTACAATAGTCCATTTATTCCCAAAGCAGTTCTGAACATTTCCGGATAATTTGCAGGTAAACTATGTGTTGTTACTGAAGCCTGTACTATGTCCCTTTAGCTTAAAATGTCTAACACCAAATGTCCTTCCAAAATTATTGTTTGTGGAAACAGTGAGCTTTATACTGTCTTTTCATATGTGCTTACACTTTTAAAGACATGCTTGTTAAATTTTTACTGTTAACTTCACACTAACAAACATTGAAATATAAAATACCATTTACATACAGATTAATTTCCTGGTACTTCAGCTGTTTGTATTTGTCCAAAGAGCATTTCAGTGAACTACATAAGGTTCATATAAAATAAGAATCTTTTAGAGTCATTTCACTGAACTGGCTATGAATGATGACGTTTTTTTGTTGAAACTTCAGTGACATTCAAAAGAATACTTTATCCTTAGGTCACTTTTTGTACTTCTGTAGACAGCTATAAACCTCTGGCTAGGCTAGTAAAATCTAGTTCCACATTAATGAACACACTAGTGTATCTTACCATTCTTCTTTTTCTGGATTACAAGCATGTCCTCAGACAACTAAAAAGGAAATTATATAGATGTGGCAGTCATTTTCTGAATAGTAGACTCTGTTAGTCATTTCACTTCTTAGTGCATTTCACATTTCATAAGTCATATAATTTATCATTCTTTTTATCTATATATTTTTTGCTCAGAATAGAGATCCTGTTTTGCACTCAACAGAGGAGTTTGTTTACAACCAGCTATTAATGTTAATATGTACACTGCATGCATTAAATCATGCATGTATTCATTTGGCATAAGAATGGATTTTTTTTATTGTTTATTTTTTTTATTTACTTCTTTTATTGTAGTATCAATGTCAAATTCAGCTGTTGTTCTAATTGATATTCAGAGCATAATTGTTTACGGAGGACAGCACTTGTGCCTTAAAAGACTACAGGAGTTCTCTTGAATCTGACAATCTGGAATATTTTTGTTATATTTAAAGGTGTTGAAGGTGTACAAATATGATTGGAGCTGAACCAAATAACTAGTGCTTCAAGTAATACTAATAAAAATAGTTTAAAATTAAAAATTTTTGTAAAACAAATGTCTTTATATTGATGTCCTTCACACTTTTTTTGTCTAAAAAAAAATAAAAAATTTTTTTAATGTGACATTCTCTGTTCCTTATTTAACAAATAAATTCATTGTTAATCCAGAATCATTACCCTGTGAACACTACAGACATTTACACAAAGAGTTCAAAGAGCAATCATTCTGAAAAATAGATTCTTTATTTCTTTATTTTCTTTTCAAAATGTACAAAAAATCATAGATGTCTTGATTCAAGACTGTGAAGGCATAGGTGGTGGATTTCTACAGGGAAAGGCAAATGGAAACCGTCTTAACCATCTCATACATTTCGTAATGATTTCTGTTTTGCAACACCTCTGCACATCGAACATTAACTCTTCAATCCTTTGCTATGAAGCAAGTAAACAAGTAATTCTAATCTTTAAATCAAATTGTACTAACGCTTAACCAACACAATACAAGTTTCTCATGTTTATGGGATTGTATATTAAACATTTGTCACATTGGCACTCACAGACATAACAGACAACAATGTATGTTCTCTTGGGGCTGTTTTCATGAGAGATCACAGTGGAAAAGTGTTCAGTTGATGCTATTTTAATGCTTCCATAGAACAGACACACATCTAAAGCAGCCACTGAACACCCAAAGTAGAACAGTTAACTGTTGAACCACTACCTTATCTTTACAGCCTTGACCCCCAAACTCACAACACAACAGGAGATCTGTCATGAATTTAAAAATGTGTATGAGTAATAAAAAAAAAAAAGTAATCTAGAGAAATACATGCCAAATATAATACAAAATAAAAAACAATGAATATAAACCTAGTCTATTAGATAACCTGACTTTGAGGCAAAAAAAACTTTTATATATATATATAACAAAAAATCTATTTTTAGCCATCACTTTTAGATAAGAGAGTGGGATACAGTTTGCTCTGTCCAAATATTTTTAACATCTAACATTTTTTTTGCTATGCTCACCAAGGCTTACAAAAGTAGATGCAAACAGCACTACACCACAAGATATCTAGACCAAAACCAAAAGCTGCTTCAACACACCCACTGCTTCTTTTGAAGGTCCAAAGAGCTACATGACTAATGATCCCTTAACAGCCACTGTTACGGCGCATGAATGCATGTCCCCTTATAGGATAATACATCTCGATGAAGGTAAGTGGCCCTACGGTGATTTCAGAAGGACCTTGCCCCTTAAAGCCAGACTTCTGGTAGAAAGGCACCAGGAAGTCCTCACACATGAGCACGGCGCGGCGGACATATGGTAGACAGCGCAGATACTGCAGGTAACGCCACAGCAAGATAGATCCTTTTCCCTGCTGGCGGAAGGTCCGGTGGACTGCCAGCACATGGATGTGGACAGTAGTTCCATGAGGCTTATGAAGGGTTAATGCATCCTATTAAAATAGATAACTGATATTAGTTATGTAATTATAAGAAACGTAACTACACGTCTTTACACGTTAAAAATTCAAATATAATAATACAGGCATATCACTTTTTAATCATTCGTTTCTGACAATAATGAATACATGATTAGAAGATTAGATTACAGTGGTTAGACGGTCCTGGTCCCAGAGCGATCCAATGATAAAAGCGACAAGCCTCCCCTGTTCAAACCAGCCCAAAGAAAGCTCAGGACAGAGGGTTAGGAAGTGCCGGACCTCATCCAGGTGAAGAGGACATTCCCCAGACACAGATATAAAAGCTGAGAGATAAAACGAGAAAATAGCTTTTAGAAAACAAAAACACACCAGTCACATAGCCTAACCAAATGTAGTTTTTTTTTATTCAAATTGTAACACATTCAACACTAAAATAAGTCGTTACTGTTTTTCTCTTGGGTAATTTTTTCATACTCACAAATAACTAGGCTACTGTATAAGAAGATCCACAAAATGAAAAAGCATGATTTATCTCACCCTCTCTCTCTATTTCGAATACACTGATGGCGTCCTCAGTGTTGAGCGAGCGGAACTCGCTGGCGGGGAGCGTGTGCCGGCGCTGGCGGCCGGGGGAGATCGGAGCTCTCATGTGGATGGGCTTCAGGAAAGGCAGTGCGCTAACTTCTGACATTTTCGCTGTTTTAAATTCTCTTTGGTGATTTAAATAAATTAATTACTAATATTCAAATGTCCTTCACACGTGTTTGATTTCCAAGAGCTGTGTCGAAAGTGAATCACGGAGAGACGCACTAAGAGCATTTATACCCTTCCATCTGCTTAAGATCCATTAGTCACCATAAGCCTTAAACCGGCCCCCGTTTCACTATTAAATCACATTCACTGAAACCGCGTGAGCGTGTTTGATGGTGAAAAGGCAGATATTCTTGTCAAAACCATATTAGACGAGGTCAGACCCCTTATAACAGTGGTTCTCAACCTTTTTTGGGCCAGCGCCCCCCTACCCATTATCCAGGTCCATTACCCCCCCCCCTTCATTAAATTAAATGTAGGCTAGCCTAATCGTCTTCACTGAATATTAAAGTTGATTATAATTTTGTGTTTATAACGAGGACTATTATTATATTTACAGTACCATTGAAATGTTTGGAGGTACTATTTTAAGAAATTAAATACTTTAATTCAATGATCAATTCAATTGATAAAAAAAGTAAATTTCTTGATAAATAATTTACTGAAAGTAAGCAGAGTTTTTGAGCATGTTGGTGATTTTCAGTGCTTTGGCGATGTTGAGGTTTCTGACACTGACCCTGTTCCTCCAAAGTTTAAAGAGACTTTAAAAATTCCTGTTTAGAATATAGGCTACTCACATGGGAATTTATACAGAAGAGATTTCAATTTGTTCTTCCTTTCCTGGAACTCTTGAACACTCTTTTACTGCTGTGTTTTTACCTCTACATTTTGGGTGGATGTTTTCAATTAGCTTTCAGTGAAAAAATATGTTTATCTTTTAGTAATAGAAAATACCCTGTTTGTAAGAACATATTGAATTTCCTGTTTTCTGACTGAATATGGTCATTTTGGTGGGTAAATATCACATTTACACATGTAAATGGAAGAAATGTAAACCCTCCTTTAGCCTACTATATTTCTTAGATTTTGGGAGAGTATTCCAAAGTGTGCTTTCAAATACAAAAATAAGAAGATATATGGGACACGTAGGGCTATGCTCCTCATTAAAATAGTTACTAGCACTGTCCTGATTTATATATTTGTTATAGGCTAGTCATGAGTCCATTCAATTTCAAAACTTTTTTTTGTATGTCAGTATGGTGTGCTTTACAATGTTACACTGAGAAAAATGACCCAGTGGAGTTGTAATTGTAACAACAACAAAAAAAATCTATATTTTCAACTAATAATACTATGTATGGTACTTTACTTTGAAAATTTGAGTAGGCCTAACGTACTTAATATCAATTTGTTGCTAACACTTGTTTTTTTTTTTACAATTAAATGTTGTATGTATAATACTGAGTAATCTTTATGAGGCTTTTTAGATATGTGCCTTTTCGAGATCTATTTAAGTAAAATGTACTTAAAAGACTAACGGGGATTAGGCTGCTGCTGAAGATGCGATTCTAACTGAGGCCATTTTGAAATTTCGGTTCAAGGGGTGACAGCAGGACTGCATTTTCTGCATCGCTATCAACCCAAAGGCACTGTAAAGGTAAGCATTAAATCACATATGATCAGATTAATTGCCGAATGTTTTAAATGTCACCAAATATGCGATGATAAAGCAAAATGTTTGCTTTATTAGCTGGTTCATAAGTACTCCTGCATTTAGCCTTGAAGCTAAAAACGCGAACTTTAACTATTTTGCACCACACTTTTCGTTTTCTTTATCGACACTTTAAGTAATATACTTTTGTTTTAACGTTTCCACTCAGCGTTAAGCACGTGAGTGATGTAGTAATGGATTAATTTGGTTTTACAGCTGTAATTTATTTGTAATTTGGATTATGTGCCCAATATGCCTTAAACTACTGCTTGTATACAACTAATAAAGTTATTTGACTGTTTTCCTTAATTATCCTTTGAAATAATATGAAATATGTCTTTAAACAAGAAAAAATATAGTTTCGTAAGCATTTAACGTTACACAAATGACTGAACAGTCGGAGTAACGTTACGTTAGGCGGTGACGTTTATTCTGTGTCGGAGTTTGGCTTTAGGTATGGCGTTCCGACCATAGACATAATAAATACCTAGACGCCTCATTGGCCGCTCGACCGCACATCAACGTCGCCACCATATTGGTGAAGGCAACTCTCATATCGGGACAGGCGAAAACATACCCGACTCGTCGGCAGCTTGGGCATCTACAAACCGTCTCACAATAATAAAAACAGATCTCGGGGTATTATCTTTCACAGGTAAGACTGAACAGTTGTGTCTGTATATTTTTTGGTCATTTTTAGCTTTATGTTGACAGCTTAATTAGCCACCAGTTTCAGACTATTAATAGCTAGCGATATCACTAGTAAGCTGTGAAAGCTGAGACTTTATATGAAATCAAAGTTTAAATTACTTCTTAGGTTTTAACTTTTATATTGTAGTATATATCATAAAGTAAATTGTGTTATGAGCACATTATGTACAGTGAGCACTTTGACAAGACAATGCCAGACTGTCAGGATTAGGGATGGAGCTAAATCATCTCTCTTTAATTTCACTAACGTTACTTATTTACAAAGAGTAAGTTATCATCACTTGATTATAAGGATTTCATAGCTTATCATAAATCTATGGACTTATTATATATATATTTTTTCCCCCTTTTTAGCCAATTGCAAACAGGACAATGCAAGCCTTAAGAAAAGCTGAAGAAAGCCTGTTCTCTGCATTTCCAAGAGAGTAGGCTATACTTCCACAGCCTAACGTTGTATTAGTACTTGTTAAAACCCAGAATAGCCCTGAATGAATGACCAGAATTACCATGGTCATATTCAAACCACACACTCTCTCTCCCCACTTACTTGTTTCTTACTTTGTTTAATAATTATTACACAATACTATTATAAAACTACATTTCATTATTATTTATTTTACTTTATAATTTACTATTAATTTATTCTTCATTATTGTCTATTCTGTATTATTCCACCCTTGATATTCAGTGTTGGAAAGGTTACTTTGGAAATGTAATAGGTTACAGATTACAAGTTACCCTACTTAAAATGTAATAAGTAGAGTAACTTTTCAATTACTTTATTAAAGTAATGTAACTGATTACATTTGATTACTTTTTGATTACTTTTCTAAATTTCTAATGTTTTCAACTGTTAACAATTATCAAACATGTAAACCATGCATGGTAAACCTTACAGTAGTACTCAACACTGATTACTGTCAGACTTTAAAAATCCTTCATCACTTGAATTAAGATTATAATCATTTTAAAGTGACATGAGGCCATTCACTTTTACATGGTGTTTGCATATAAATGTATCTTAGCAGTGTGTGGACACAACCACCCTACAATGATAAAAATCCATTCACTCCTTTTTTTTTTTAATCCCCCCCAAAATAAACTGTCAATTATCAAGCCGTTTTGATTTTCTGAGCAGTATGATGTCATATTGTTCAGGCCCCACCCACAATCGCTGATGTACTGTCCAATATTAGCTGTAGTGACAATGTCTTGCAATGCAGGTGTTTTGTAGTTTTGTGATGTAGAAGAACATAAGAATCTTAATTTTCTCCCAACATCAGAGCAACTGAGGATGCAGAGCATTAGTTTTGTTTTTAATGGTAATGCTCCACTGAATACACCTAAATTCGTTTGTCTGCGCAAATTTTTTTGCTCCAGACTGCTTTCTGAACGAGGGACAATTCAAGGCATGTTTTGTTAAAAAGTTAAAACTCAAGGATAGATCAGTACCCAGTGTTTGTGATCCAGGTGCACCTCCAGAATAAGTAAGTCTAACACTTTACATTTTTTTATGATTATTTTTAAATCGCCTTCGCTCTTCCATGGAAGAAAGGGGCGGGTGAGCAGAGCTCATTAGCATTTAAAGGGACATGCCCAAAAATTAGTCGCTGTGAACAGAGCAAGGTAAAAGGGTGTTGTTTTACACGACCACTGAGGAACTTTAACCAAAGTATATTGCAGACCGTTCATGAAGACCCTAAAGAATCATACGAAATTGTGGAAGATCAATGTCCCCTTTGAAGCACAGCCACCACAAAATCAGACTTACTTTGAGATCATTTTGATATTTAAAATCATAACAAGAAATATTTTATTAGCTATGATACTGTTTTTGGAATCAAATCTTTACATAGCTATGACATTAAACACTGGAATCTAACAATGCTTTGGAAAAAAACAGTTAATCTTTAAAAAATGAAGCATAGCTATCATAAACCCATATAAAGAGAGGAGTTAGGAATAATCATTTTCTAAACTCCTGAAACTGGGGTTCATATTTTATAGCCACCGACATGCACTTTATGAAAAGAACATCACTTAAATCTGTATGTGTGTGTGTGTGTGTGAAAAAATCAGATGTAAGCCCCTTTGTAATCATTAACATTTTCAGAAGTAACTAATTTATTTACACGTTTTTTTTCTCAGTAACTGTAAGAGATTACAATTACTTTTATTTTGTAATTAAATTACATAATTCCGTTACATGTAACTAGTTACTCCCCAACACTGTTGATATTACATATTCTACTTGCTATTATTCATCTATTGTTATTCATTTATTTTGTTATTATACATATAATTTATTCTATTATAAATCTATTATATACTGTTGTACTCTCTTTTTATATTATTCACTTTACTACACAAAGTGAGTTAACAGTGTGTTAACAAAGTGAGTTAAACTCAGTTAACATACTGCGGTAAAAATGTGGAGTTTTTATAACATGATCCAGTTAAGGGTCCATGTACAATCCGTGTATCATTCGGCTCATTCGTTTTTTTGTTTAATATTGAAAGTAGAAAATGAGAAATTGTTTTTTTTTGTTTTTTTCCAAAAAAACGAAAAATGAGAATGCAGCTTAAATTTTCGTTTTTCGTTCATTGGTGGAAAAATGAATAAACAGCTTGAATATTCGAGTTCTACTCATGGGCGGGAATTAAACTTCCTTTTTTTGCTGATTGGTCAGCCGAAGATCAAACAGTGCCATCATCATTTCTTCTGCAGTATCACGCAACAGAATAATAGTCCTCTGCTGCTGCAGTTGTATGGATTTTTAACGCATTTATTGCAACTACATTTAATATTTTTTTCAACAAACAGTCAAATGAATTGCTCGACACAACTCATACCGGGGCAGAGTCTAGACGGCTTTCTTCTGTGTAGATATAAATTATATCCTTTGCATCAGCTGCAGGGTAGGTATGATAGCAGCGTCAAGGCCTACCGCCTGCTCACCCGTAGTCTGTTTGTTTAATTAAGAATTATTAATTAATTTTTTCAAAATAATATTTAAACACTAAGAAAAAGGAAGAATAATAATTGGGCTTGGGTTGACCTATGTTCAGCAGAACTGCATTCTGACTGCCAACCGTTAGAACACGATATTAATAGCCTACTGTTAGAGTTATATATGTAGTCTTGTTTTTATTAAAATTTATTTATTGTATCTCCAAAGTATTGCACATTGGGCGCGGCATTGAATCTGCTGCGCACAATCGCACTGCAACGCAAGATTTTCATAAAATATAACAACTTGCCATTACCATTTGTTTCTCACCAAACCCTCAGTATACCTTCAGAATTCACAGGAAATAAGCAGCAGACATATTTAAAGCAGTTTAAATTAATATTGAGTGCTGATTGATGTTCACTTGGATTTTTTTCCCCCCATCGAGGGGAAATAACTTAATACTAACTTAATATTTATAGTCGTATGGTAAAATGTATATTTTTAATTGTGTAACGTTACGTTCAAAATAACTACAAAATGTCATGCCTTTGAAAAAATAAAGAGAACAACAGAATGCGCAGGGGGGGGCTGTTTTAGCGCGTCTCGGTCTCCTTGAGCATCTTTCTGGCGCATGCCACAAACATGAACCACAGGGAATAGTCATCTTTTAAAAGGCTTCATTTAGATTATTTTACATTAAATGCCTCTTATAAGTCACTTTGGAATAAATCACAGTAGGCCTATGTATCATGATAAAAAAAAAAGCGACTTTACAGTCTGGAAATACTTTAGGCTATAGATAATTATTTTTCGGACCCCCTATCACTTTAAGAACCGCTGGTCTACACAGAAGAAAGACCTGTCTAGACTCTGCCCCGGTACGAGTTGTGTCGAGCTATTCATTAGTCTGTTTGTTTGATGAAAAATATGAAATTGATCAAATGGGTTATTAATACGTACAACTGCAACAGTGGAGGACTATTATTCTGCAGAAGAACTGATGATGGCACGGTTTGATCTTCAGCTGACCAATCAGCAGAAAGGGGCGTTTAATTCCTACCCACATGTAGAAATCGAATATTCAAGCTGTTTATAAATTTTTCCACCCATGAACGAAAAACGAAAATTTAAGCTGAATTCTTGTTTTTCGGTTTTTGGAAATAAAAAACGAAAAAGGAGCCGTTTTCTAATTTTTCTACTTTCAATATTAAATCAAAAAATGAATGATCGAATGATACATGGATTGTGTACGTTTTGATCATTTCATCTCCTATTTGGAATGCAATAACGAGAAATGGAAAAACGGCTTGTTTATTAGTTTTTCCGTTTAGTTTAACATTTTTCGTTTGGGGTTTAAAAATCGGTTTATGGCTTCAGTGTTTCATTCGCACGTGTGGGCGGCGCTGAAACGCTCCTTTCATCTGATTGGTCGAATCGCTCCGCCTTCAGTATGGCCTTTTCATTCTTTCAGGCAGAATAAGAGTCAGTACGAGTGCGGCACTATAATGTCTGAAACCACCACTCACTGTTAATTACGCATAATATTTTAATCAGATTTTGCTGGGCACATAATTCGTGCTGCTGCGACTTGCAAGTGACCCCTTTAATGTGAGTTACAGTATGCTGACAGATTATTTCTAGGTAGCCTATTAGTATTGTATGAATATTGTCCCATTGATAAATACAGTGCAAATAGTTCCGTCTCTTTGGATAAAAGTGAAGTGGAAATAAAAATCAATAATAGACTGAACAGTTCCAATATAATAACATTTACCAGTCTCGTCTTGTCTGGATTTTTCAAGAATACGTTATGTGGGGAGATTTTTTTGGTCATCTTCTCTTATGGGTAGGTTTAGGTATAGAAACATTACCTACGCATTAACCGGGTTACATTAGGGTTAGGGTAGGATACAGATCAATGTGATGGTCCAATCAGTTTTTTTTTTTTTTTGGATATCTGTTTTTGATACCTGAGTACACAAAGTGTCTAAAATGACCCTCCCTACAAACAAAAAGCAAGTAAGAAGAGAAGTCTTCATATAACTTTTTTTTTTTTACTTCTATTTTCTTTTAAGATTTGTCACATTCACTTCAATTGCGTTATTGTAACCCCAATTTTTCAAGAAATGTTTTGAAGTAAGGAGGGATAAGTGAAAATTATTTATGTGGTAATATCATTTTTTTTTATAGTCGCAGAGATGCTGATCCCTCTGTTCTTCAGAACCTCAAATCGCAAATCGAGGAGCTGTTGGAGGCCTCTCATGGCTTGGAAAATGTTTCCAGACAGATTCAGGAGATTGTTTCCAATACACACAGGGAGCAGCACATAGGGCAAACCTAGTGACAATCTTAAAGGAAACATTAATGTGTCTTATCTGCAGAGGTACGCACACAAAAAAACTGCATCTCTAAATATCCTAACCAAAACACAGTAAACTATGAGGAACAAATATGGTGCTAAAACAGTAACATGGGTATTGCTAATGTTCAGTCTATTCAATGCTACATTCAGTGCAAGTGTGTGGCCCCTATTCTACATTTGACTTGCTGTTTTCCAAAACCTAATCATTTTTATTTGGCACCAGCTGCAGTTAATGTTGACTTTTTATATTATAAAAATATTTTTTATTACCAATGGATGGAGACCTCAAGGCAGTGCCCTAAATGCAGATCTGAAGATTTTGTCATCACAGAAGTTGCAGGCCTATCCAATGTTCTTGAAGCCACTAAGAGTTTTGTGTAACAGTATGCATTTTCCCACTTCCTGCAGTAACATCTAATGTTCTAGAAGACACTAAGACTTTTGTGTAATTCTGTGAAGAACAGTTTGCATTTTTTCCCACTTCCTGCAGTAAAATTAGTTCAGTTAGTAAGGTTCAAGCAGGGTATGTTCAAATGTGATAGTTTTCTAAAACATTGCAGTTTTGTTTGCATGTTTTGTGAAGATTGAATAAAGTTTTTACAGATTACATTTTCCATTGTACTTACTGACGCACACCTCTGCATGCAGACACCCAACTGTGCAAATTAATTTATAGATTTATAATACTTATAGATATTTTACATAAAACCCAGTCCTGAACCTGAAGAACCATGTTCAGCTCCAACCAGTTCCAACACACTTGCTTGGACATTGCTATTGATCCTGAAGACCTTGCTTAGCTTAGGTGTGTTTATTTGGGGTAGCTAAACTTTGCAGGACACTGGCCCTCCAGGAGCAGGACTGAGAGGACTTAATCCTGTTGCCCCCTCTAGTGGACATTAAGTATTAAGGCCTTCATTGCTCAGATAACGAAAGTCAATAGGATTTTTGGGAAGGCAAGTCCAACCAGTTAGAAAAGATACAGCAACACGAGTCAGACGAGTCTGAAGGTCTGAGCTGAATTTGGTGAAACATTAAAGTTCTAGTCGGTGTCAATTACTCTCATAATAATAATAATAATGTTTAAATATATGTAGGCTTTCTCAAGCCCAACAAAGAAGACTAAGAAGAGAAACATCAACCAATTTAGTATGTAATAAAACTAATAAAATTCTAAGGCATGAAAAATAGGGATTTTATTTGCCCTTAACCCTGTTATTTTTTTGTCAGTATTAAGGTGCGTTCACTGATTCTACCTTCTCTCTTTTCTATCTCATTCTTTTCTTTTGAACTGAGTTGGCTACACATGCTTACATTCATACATTTAAACTTTATTTCTAATTTATTTCATGAATTTAACTTTATTTATTTTCACAATTATTTATTCATGTCACACACACCTACCTAGTGCCTTTTAACTTAAATAAAAGACGAGAGTGGTAAATGTTACGGACATATTATCATGGAACTGTTTAGTCTATTATTGATTTTTATTTCCACTGCACTTTTATTCAAAGAGACGGAACTATTTGCACTGTATTTAACAATGGGACAATATTCATAGAATACTAATAGGCTACCTAGAAATAATCTGTCAGCATACTGTAACTCACATTAAAGGGGTCACTTGCAAGTCGCAGCAGCACGAATTATGTGCCCAGCAAAATCTGATTAAAATATTATGCGTAATTAACAGTGAGTGGTGGTTTCAGACATTACAGTGCCGCACTCGTACTGACTCTTACTCTGCCTGAAAGAATGAAAAGGCCATACTGAATGTGGAGCAATTCGACCAATCAGATGAAAGGAGCGTTTCAGCGCCGCCCACACGTGCGAATGAAATATTGAAGCCATAAACCGATTTTTAAACCCCAAATGAAAAATGTTAAACTAAACGGAAAAACGAATAAACAATCCATTTTTCTATTTCTCGTTAATTGCATTCCAAATAGGAGATGAAATGATCAAAACGTACACAATCCGTGTATCATTCGATCATTCGTTTTTTTATTTAATATTGAAATCTGAAAAATGAAAACGGGCACATTGTTTCGTTTTTTTGTCAATTATTTCAAACCAAACGACAAATCAAGAATCCGGCTTATTTTTCGTTTTACCATTCCGGATAGAAACGAATAAACAATTTGAATATTCGCTCTCTACTGTGGGCGGGAATGAAACGCCCCTCAAAAACTCTGCTAATTTGTCAACCAAACATTACAACATAATAATAGTCCTAAAAAAAAACGTAATAATAGTCCTCCGCTTCTATTGATTCTTAACATGTTTATTTTTACTACATTTTATCTCTTCATCAAACAGTCAGATTAATGAATGGCTTGACACAAACTGTACCGAGGCAGAGCCTTTTGGCCCTTTTGACACTGCCTGTTTTATTATAGCTAACCACCTATTAAAATATGTGTGGCAAAGCTGCGCGACGCAATGCAGCACGGGGAGAATGTATTGACCGCTATCAATTTATGTGAACATACAGTCTTAACTTTTGTTTTAGACAATACGCTGCATTTTAGACAAAGGAGGAACTTAAATAATATTACAGATATAAAAATAAATGACTTTGTGTAATTTACCTTCACAGCACATCTATTATTTTTCTATTTTGAGTTTTATTCATAGAGCACTTTATACAAATTTAGGAAATCATCTGTTATTATCCCACTGGCATGGGACTATTTGTTCGTCAGAGTGCTTGTTTCAGTGATTGACTTTAGTGAAATGTGAATTTGACGTCATGATTTGAGGGTGAACTCGTTTGAGTTATAAGAACATATCCAAATCCTGAAATAACACTTCGAACAATAAGACAATGTCATCAGTGTCAGAAATTAACTTTCCCATAAGGGGCAACTGATTTTCAGTTTTTTATTAATTAATTTTTTTAATTTAATTTTTTTACCTTTTACGTTTTTTTATGTCATTTTTAATGTTAAATTCTTACATCAAATAATTTAGAATAATATGACAATATGCTGTTACCAATTCAGTATCCATACCAAATCAGTTTTCAATGATATAGAACCTGGGTCTGATGATGCTTTTAAATGTATTTACAGTTTAATGTTGATAAGATGGCTGTATGTGCATTTACAAATGTATAATGAAATTAGATTAATGTTTTATACAACATTTTTAATAGAAATATGAATAAAATTAAATAATACTTGAATTATGAAAGTAATATCGCCACTAGGTGGCTGTAAGTCATTGTGTTAATAAAGGATCCTTTTATTCAATCAATTGGTTCAAAATGCTTAATTCATTAATTTAGGAATAAAATCAAGTGGCTGTCTATAATAATTGGTAATTGTATTGTTGTCTATAATAATGGGTTTTTCAAAAGCTGATTCATTTAGGAATGATACACCACTCTATGCGCCTACTGCGAGTCAGTCATACAACGGTTCTGTGACTTGGGTTTAGTTTGGCAGAGAAAATAACAATTGTGTATGCCATCAGTTAGCTGGCCAATACTCCATATTAATTAAATAAACTCAGTTTATTGTCTAAAACTACCTGTGTTCACATAAATTGATAGTGGTCAATACATTCTCCCCGTGCTGCAGTGCGTCTCGCAGCTTTTCCACACATTTTAATGGGTGGATAACTATAATAAAACAGGCATGCCTAGGGCCAAAAGGCTCTGCTTCAGTATGGTTTGTGTCAAGCCATTCATTAATCTGGCTGTTTGATGAAGAGATAAATGTAGTAGAAATAAACATGTTAAGAATCAATAGAAGCGAAGGACTATTATTAAGTTTTTTTTTAGGATTATTATTATGTTGTAATGTTTGGTTGACCAATTAGCAGAGAGGGGCGTTTCATTCCCGCCCACATGTAGAGATCGAATATTCAAGTTGTTTATTTGTTTTCTATCCCTGAATGTAAAAACGAAAAATTAAGCCGGATTCTTGATTTTTGTTTTGTTTGAATAATTGAAAAACGAAATATGTGCCTGTTTTTCATTTTTCAGATTTCAATATTAAAACAAAAATTGATTGGAAGGAAGATACCCTGAGGGGACCGTTTAGGCAAATCCGTGTAGCATTTCGATCATGTCTTGTTTTTGGTTAATATTGAAAGTAGAAAAATTTGAAAACGCTCCTTTTTTGGTTTTTTTTTTCCAAAAACAAGAAATTCGCTTAAATTTACTTTTTTCCGTTCAGGGGTACAAAATGAATAACACTTGAAATAGTTTTCTCTACATGTGGCGGGAATTAAACACCCCGGTTCGCTGATTGGTCAGTCAAAGATCAAACCGTGCCATCATCAGTTCTTCCACAGTATCACGCAGCAGAATAATAGTCCTCTGCTGCTGCAGCTGTACGGATTCTTAACGCATTTGATCAATTTCTAATTTTTCATCAAACAAACAGACTAATGAATAGCTCGACAGAACTCGTACCGGGGCAGAGTCTAGACAGGTCTTTCTTCTGTGTAGACAAGCGTTTCTTAAAGTGATAGGGGGTCCAAGAAATAATTTGCTATAGCCTAAAGTATTTCCAGACTGTAAAGTCGCTTTTTTTATCATGATACATAGGCCTACTGTGATTTATTCCAAAGTGACTTATATGATGCATTTAACGTCAAATAATCTAAATGAAGCCTTTTAAAAGACAAGTATTCCCTGTGGTTGATGTTTGTGGCATGTGCCAGAAAGATGCTCAAGGACACCGAGACGCGTTAAAGTAGCGCATTATGTTGTTCTCTTTATTTTTCAAAGGCATGACATTTTGTAGTTATTTTGTAGTTATTTTGAACGTAACGTTACACAATTAAAAATATACATTTTACTATACGACTATAAATGACAAGAGTATTAAGTTATTTCCCCTTGATGGGGAAAAAAATCCAAGTGAACATCAATCAGTACTCAATATTAATTTAAACTGCTTTAAATATGACTGCTGCTTATTTCCTGTGCACTTCAATACTGGTCTGCGCTAGACTGTAGTTTATTTAACCCATCGCAATTTATTGGAACTGTGTGAACTAGAGTGACTCACCTTAATGTTGTTCTAAAGGCTTATTACTTAGTAACACAAAAATGTCCTGCTCACACTTGCCAATTTAATGGCAGAGAATGGTGACTTTATTTTTTTATTTTATTTTTTTTTGAAGAGGATGCATATCTGTCGTAAAATAATCCTATGCATCTCGTGGCGTATATTCCAAGCATTTTGAATGTATACTGAGGGTTTGGTGTGAAACAAACCGAAATGGCAAGCTATTATATTTTATGAAAATCTTGTGTTGCACTGCGAGTGCGCAGCAGCTCACAAGTGCATATCCTTTTGAGATATCAATTAGGCCTATAATGAATTTTAATAAAACACAAGACTACATTATATAACTCTAACAGTAGGCTATTTAATATCGGTTGTTCTCCGGTTGTCAGTCAGAATGACAGTTCTTTTGCGTTAGGCCTCTATATACCCCAGCCAATTATCTTCTTCGCTTTTTTGTCTTAAAGAAAAGTCTTTAGTTTTTAAACAATTAATAAATTCATTAAATTACCTTAAACAAACCTACTAGGTGTGACAGGGAGGCTATGACAGCTGTCATCATACCCTGCCATGCCCAGCTGTGCAAAGAATAGAATTTATTCTATATATAATATATAATATATATATAGAAAGCCCTGTCTGGACTCTGCCCCAGTATGAGTTGTGTCGAGCTATTCATTAGCCTGTTTGTTTGATGAAAAAAGACTAAATGTAGTACAGCTGCAGCAGAAGAGGACTATTATTCTGCTGCGTGATACTGTGGAAGAACTGATGACGGCACGGTTTGATCTTCGGTTGACCAATCAGCAGAAAGGGGCGTTTAATTCCCGCCCACATGTAGAAAACTAATATTCAAGCTGTTTATTCATTTTTCTACCCCAGAACGAAAAAAGTTTAAGCTGAATTCTCGTTTTTCGTTTTTTGGAGAAAAACGAAAAAACGAAAAAGGAGCCGTTTTCTAATTTTTCTATTTTCAATATTAAATCAAAAAACGAATGATCGAATGATACATGGATTCTGAACACGCAGCAACATCGAAAGCTTGAGTTCTGATAGGTCTGGGAAAAGGGAATTCAAGTCTCTGATCCATTGCTTCAGTAGATGGCGGTAATGCTCAATTGGTGATTGCGAGCCGCCAATAAAAAACGAATAAGGGGCCGTTCACATATCGCGTCTTTTGCACGCTCAAGTTCGTTATTTCAAATGTAGACGCGTGGCAGGCGCGCTCATAATGGAAGCGACGTGGTCGCGACGCGCTCATTTTTTCCGCATCGAGATAAAAACATTTCAACTTTTCAGAATGCCGCAAGCGCACCGCGGGTCATGTGACAAGAACCAACCAATCAGCTTCATCCTTTCCCGTAACAAAATTGAAAGCTAAGCCAAGATGGAGAAACAGCTGATCATATAGCTGTACAAGGATAGCCATTTTTTTTAATAAATTTAGCTACTGCAAGCGATTTTTAGTGCTGCAAATCCATTTATCCTTTGCTGAAACTCCCGAGTTTTCATGGAGAGCGTAGGTCATGGTCGCTTAGCAACGGCAGACACCTCCGCTCCGGACGCGCAAGCGCCCGGACGCTTTGGAAAAAAGCACAAAGCGGCGCGCCTAGCGTTTTCTACGCGTTTTTAGAAACATGCCGGTAGCCGAGCCACAGGCGGAACGGGACCCGATGAAGATGCTGTGTACATCAGCTCTGAGTCTCACTCGCTTCTTGCTTCGGTTACCCATGTTGAACTGCATCATATCGCCGGCATTATAATCCCCCAGGGTAAAGTGATTGCTAAATTACACACCACCGTGTTTCTCGAAGCAGATGCATTAGTGAAGTCCTGTCTCTTCACTTGCACAATCGCACCCAGACCCGGAAGATACCGTCCTTTTTCTTGTTAGGAAACCTGTGGACTCGATGTCCTGACAGGCTGGAGTTAGTGCAACCTCCACAAACACAATAATTTACCATGACGATGGTCAATTTAAATAAAAATAACTAATGTTACCGAAAACATACTGACTCACGCCCGCTCTGAGCGCGGCACACGACGCCCTCTCGTGACGTAATATGACGCGATGTTAGAAAAAGAAAAAAAGCGGTTTTTGAGAACTGTCAAGGAAACCGTCACGTTTTCTTCTAAATTTGTGCCCTCACGTCTTGTAAAACATTTTCAAATTCTGCATTAACGCTTCAATATGGTATTTTCATACAAGTTTTTTTTTAATTGCAATATTTTTTAACCTGCAATATGCACTTTAATATCACAAAAGATGCTATGAAGAAGATGTTTCATGTTTGTTTTATTAGCTGGTTTACATACATATTACCCTTGAACTGAATACCTTAAGCAACGTTACTCGTTATCTGTAATGCAACTCCTCAATGATTTAAAAGTTACTGCTTGTATACAACGTAAATATACTTGCCTTTTATTTAATTATGTGTTGAAATTATATGAAACATGTCTTTAAATGTTTGGAAAAAAGTTTATACTTAAGCATTTACATAAACGACTGAGTTAAATTTAGCTAAGACACGTGTTTATGCCATGCGGTAATTGCTATGTTTTTATGCTTTAATTTTAAGTAGTTTGATGTCAAAATTGCGCACTACTGAACTATTATCATGTGAGCAAGGGACAAGTCTAAAATCTCCGTCAGAGACCAACTGCACTGAAAAAGGTAAGAATCACAGTGGCTACGTTTACATGCACAATTATTTTGAATCTCCTCTAGTGGTTTAATAATGCTTTTTTTACTAAATTTCTCGTTTTATATGTCACAAGCTTCAAATCGGAATTTATTTATTTATTTTTACATGCGGCACATTGCACAAATATAGAGTTTCTCACCGTTTGCGCATAATAACCACTCTCCTACACGGTTTCTTTATTTGTTTTTAACATTTAAACTTGTTTTAATCCATTTATGGATAAATATAGCCTACTTATAAACCGCTGTGGCCTGCTGCTCATATTTATCACGCAGTAAAAATGCCCCTCTCCGCGCCCAAAACGGGTTGTCTGTGGATAAGAATCCAAAACAAGGACAGGTTGTCCTGCTGCACTTCACAGTTGCCGAGTAAAATGAGAGTTTTATAATGACAGGACACGCTTTTATACAACATTTTATTCAAAGGATAACCTTCGTTCCGTGCGTCATTACG
This sequence comes from Sinocyclocheilus anophthalmus, assembly GCA_018155175.1. Taxonomy (NCBI): domain Eukaryota; kingdom Metazoa; phylum Chordata; class Actinopteri; order Cypriniformes; family Cyprinidae; genus Sinocyclocheilus; species Sinocyclocheilus anophthalmus. The sequence continues at coordinate 179,109 of JADLZN010005983.1, read as the reverse complement.
CTATATCTGCGTCATTGCACATGCGCAGTCCTTTCAGTTTCGGGGGATCAATCCGATCGAGTGTTTACACGCACTCTCAATCGTATTAGAAAAGGAATAACCCCCCCCCCCTCCACCCCCTTCAATCGGATCGAAATTTCATTCCGATTGAGCTCAATCGGATCGATTAAGGTCTTTACATGAGCCTCGTTTCCCCTGCAGGAACTTTCCCCAGGAACTCGGACTTTGGCCGCGCTACGCTGGTGGTTTCCACAGCAGGAACCAGGATCCAAATAAAGTTCTGTGTAAAAAAATTGCCCCTCAGAAGTCCCGTCTTTCCCGATGTAGTATCATATAATACAGCTTATGTAAAGGATATATATATATAAATTATATCATCTGAAAAGGAGGTGTAACACTAGATTAGCGAAAACATTAACTTTTAACTAAGAGTTTTCCCTCAATAAAATTAATAGTAAGGTTTTTGGTATATAGGTATGAGGTTGTTTATATGTTAATTGTAACCCCTCTTAAATGATTGCTGTGATGAATATTATTATATACATCATTGTTTGAATTCAATATAATGACCATTTATATGAATGAAAATCTACATAGATTGATAAAAAATATTTATATTTGTGTTTTTGGATTGAACTAAGAAATGAGAAGCAACCAATCGGAGCGTTAGGATGTTGGCTCCGCCCACTTGCTTGTGGCTAGCGTGTGCAGGCTAGTAGACTGATACAGAGCGACAGAGAAACCTGATCTGACGAGAGAGTGTAAAAATCAGTGGCGGCTCGTGGGTTTTAAAATAGAGGAGGCACACTAATTGTATTGGTCTGGGATCCCGGACAATTATTATTATTATTATTGCAAACCTCCATCCCTTTCTTAAAAGTCTGTGTTAAAAGAGAGCTGCCTGTTGCGCCAATTAATTAAGCCGACTGCTGTAACGTTAGCCTATATCCAGCTTAGGCTGTTTCCCCTAAATTTGTATATATACTGTTTGAATGACAGCTTGGTAAATCTGTTGGCGATCAAATATTCAATATCGCTACTCCTAAGTACATTATCAGCGCAGCGGCAGACGTTCAAACTAATATCAGGTAATTTACGTCTCTATGATGATTGGTTGATATCAGAAGGGAGGCTAGCCTAGCCTCCCTTGCTAGGTTTCTTTTCTCAACACTCCTCAGCGCTGAAAGTGAACACTCGATGGTGATTGGCAAATTTTTTTTTCCAATGGAGGCACGAGAGCTCCGCGCTCCCCTGGCCTCCCCCTCCCCTTCTCTATAACCTAGCGGTTGCAATTACATCAGCATGTCGGCACATTCGTGCGATAGAAAAGCGGCGGTTTTTCCACACGTATGGTATTACACTGTGAATTACAAACAAACAAACACCTTCTGAGACTGGACTGAAATGAATTTTTGTGAATTTTATTAACATTAAATCGTCGTCCTCCCATTTTCACCTTAAAATTATGGGGAGGCTGTGCCTCCCCTGACCAGCCGCCACTGGTAAAAATAGAAAAATATGATCTTTAATTCATTCAAGCTTCATATTAACTGATCAAAACAGCCCGTAAACACAAGATATTAGATGATTCAGCATTTGTGTTACTCCTGCACCACAAAACTTGCATGTGGAATTGGTGAGTTCTACAACTGATAAAATCTGTGTTAAAAATGAATGACAACAGATTGTATGTAAGAGTTTTATTTTTTATGCATATAAGACTAAACAGTGTTATATTGTGATGTTATATGGGGTGGATTGTTCATTTGCAGTGTGATTGGGTCAGGCCGCATGTTCTGTGCGTGTCTCTGCGGTTTGCTGATGCCATTTTGTTTGCGTGTACCTGTGAAAAAAAACAGACGAGAATGGACAGGTTATTCGCTATTATGACATAAGTTGCATAAATTATATGCATGTATGTATTATTTGGTTCATGTGCTCTGTATTTCATTGAAATTGATTCTTGATGCACAGAATTAAGTGTGTACTGGCCTGTGAATGTACAGGCCAGGTTTTTTTTTCCCCTTGTGAGGATGAACTTTCATGTAGATTTCCATAATTGATGGCGAGCCTCCCATCTTGACTGAAAGGATCACGGACCTGGAATAAACAACAGTTTTTCATTATAATTTTCTTCTACCAAGTAAGAGAATTTTGCTTCTAGTGACTGATTCTATTTTTCTCCTTGGGAACTAAAAATTTGAGAGACACCAGTTCCAGTTAAAGGAAAAGACTGATCAGACCTTTTATTCAGATTGACATCTGACTTGGAAAGACTAATTTGCATACCAGTTGCATACTGCAGTTACCCGTTGGTTATCACTAACTGTGGCCATTTAATTTGATTGAATGTGAAGGTGATTTATTGTGTAATGTATAGTTAATTAGCGGGTGCACCCAAGGGTATGGTTATTTTGGGGGTTTTTTTTTTTTTTTTTTTCTTTTACTTTTTTTTTTTTTTTTTTTATGTTTTTGAAAAAAAAAAGTCTCTGAGAAAAAAAAAGAAACAAACCCTAAACCATTTACAGTAAAATTTAAATTGTGGTTAACCTACCGATTGCCTCTGATATTTACTCAGCAGCACCACCGCCGCCTCCCATCACGTACCTTGTTCTTCTGAGGTTAATTGCCTGGTCCATCAGAGAGAGAACTACCCTGTTACAGAGGTGTTACATAATACATTAATATGTGCTTTATAAGTACTAATAAACAGTCAATGTGCTAGCAATATGCATGCTAACAAGCAACTAGTTAATAGTGAGAATTGGTCTCTAAACTAAAGTGTTACCAATAGTGTTAATGATACTCTGATGTTTGCATTGTTGCACTGTTGTAACATTGTAAAGTGGATAAATATTTTGTTTTGAGATGCCTGTTTACTGTTTCATTACACTTGTAGAAAATTTTAGAATGAATACATTTTAAAATAAAAAATGTGGCTTATAAGGATAATTTGGTAAATATTACTTTAAAAACAACAAGGTTTATGTTTGATGAACTTAAATTAAGTTGCCAATTGAAAAAATTGAGTTGCCATTACTTAAGAGTTCAAATTGGAAACATGTAAAGTCTAATAGAACAAACAAGAATAAAATGAGTTCAAAATACTTAAAAAGCTGATGCAAGTAGTTGCCTCAATTTTATTGAGTAAAACGGGCACAATATTTTTTTACAGTGTATGTTCCCTGTTTTGATGTTACTGTCAATAAAAAATACATTAATGCTAATAAGATTTATATTTTAAATAACTTCAAATAATTCACATTTCTGTTTTCCATTTCATATTTATTATTCTGTCTTTCTGTTCATCAAAAAATTAAAACACCTCCGCACAATTATTGAGCGGCATAACCATTTTCAGTTATAACAACTATAATAATAATAAGAGATGTTTCTTGAGCAGCAACATGATTTCTGAAGGATCATGTGACACTGAAAGCTGGAGTAATGAAGCTTTAGCATGACAGGAAACATTTTAAAATATATTTAAATAGAAACACAGTGCCAACCACTAATATTGGCGCCCTTGGTAAAATATGACCAAGGTTGCTGTGAAAAAATTGCCCGTTATCTTTTGATCTTTCATTTAAAAAATTCACAAAAATCTAACCTTTTATTGAACTAAAACATTTGAAAATGGGGGAAAATCTCATTATTAAATAAATGTTTTTCTCAAATACACAACTTTGGACACAATTATTGGCACCCCTAGAAATTCTTATGAGTAAAATATCTCTAAAGTATATTCCCGTAAAGTATAATGGAGAAGTGACACCATTTACTGTATATTGTGGGAGGCTGCTAAACCGTAATGAGAGGGAAAATAATAGCATATGCATCATGGAAAAAGTCAAATAGAGAATTAAAAACATAAATAAATAAATGTTAACGTTTACAGGAAAAGCACGATAAAAATAAAAATGAGGTTCATGAAGAGTTAAAGAAGGTAAAGAAGTCCTTAGATAAAATAGCAATTGCAGATATTGAGAAGAACTTAATGTATACTAGACAGAAATATTTTGATAATAGTGCAAAATCTCTAAGAAGGCTAGCATTTAAATAAAAAAACAAAACAAAAAGAAAAATCTGCAATAATGAGTATAAGGGATGAAGGCTTAGTTGAAAGAAAAGGAAAATTAGAAATAGTTTAGTGTTTGAGAGATTATCTTTATTCGTTTGAATACAAGTGAAATTAAAAATTATTGGAATTCTTTGAATCTTCCTACAATTACGAGTCAACAAAATAAAGTGTTAACCTCTCCAATAACAGAAGAAGAGATTTTAAGAGTTATTAAAAAAAGTAAAACAGAAAAATGTCCAGGTAGTGATGGATTTACAAATTAATTTTATAAAAAATTTAATAAATTGTTGTCCTCAATATTGTGTGACGTTTTTAATTGGATTCTAGAACATGATGAGTGGCCACAGACATGGAACTCATCTATTATAACAGTAATATTAAAGGAAGGGAAAGACCCTATACAGTGTTCATCTTATTGACCTATATCCTTGTTAAATGTAGATCAGATGTTCTTCACATCAAAAATTGCTACTAGACTTGCTGATATAATACCAACAATAATTAACTCAGATCAGACAAGATTCGTGAAAAATCATGTATTATCTAATGATATATGAAAAACACTAAATCTTATTGATTAAAATTAATTTAAGTGTAATTATGATACTTTAGAAACTACTATAAGAAACGATTTTAAAAGGTGGAAAATATTATGATTATCTTTGTTTGAAAAAATAAGTACTATTAAAATGAGTATACTCCCGAGATTTTTATTTCTGTTTAAAAATCTCCCAGTTTATATACACCTTAGTAATTTCACAAAGTGGCATAGTATTTTTAGAAAATGTATCTGGGATGAGGGGAAACCAAGAGTAAAACTGAAGGTGTGGTGTCGTCTGCTGCTCATCTTAGGAACCACACTCAGTCTTGGGTTTTGATGCCAGGAGATACATTTAATTACATCAATGAGAATAAAACGGAGATGCTCTCTGCAGCGAAACATCTCCGTTTTATTCTCGTTGATAATGTAATAAAATGTATCTCCTGGCATCAAAACCCAAGACTGACCTAAGATGAGCAGCAGACGACACCACAAATTGGCACCCCAGATGGGACTGGAAAAGAGCAGGGGAGTGGACGACCACTTTGGGCTGGCTTATGACGAACAACACACAACAACGGTGGCCACCGAATAGGTAAGCAATTTTGCTTATATAATTGGTGTGTGTTGTTTGCTGGTCTGCTCTTGGTGGTAAGGACACTTAAAATCTGCTCTTCCAGAATTAAAAATAAATAAATAACTAAAATAAAGTAAAAAAGGGGTTTTGATGTCAGAAGAAATAACTGCATGCACATATTTGGTTTAATATTAGGAAGGCCTTGATAGGTAACCTAAATTGAAGCTGTATGGTGTAGGCAGAAATACATTATGCGTAATGGTCTGTATTTATTGTGGATTGGGCCTAAAAGGGCAGCAATCAACAATGAAGCAGATATAATAAAGGATAGCGCTCAAAGACCTACAGATACCGCTTTGAGAAAGAAAACGGTGTAAGGAGGCTCAGAGGGCTGCACGGGTAGGCAAAAATCCCTGCTGGGCGCTGTTTTTTTACTAAGTTGAGGGAGAAATAAATCAGTAAAAGAACGAGAGCCCTTCAGGTCACTCGAGGAAGAGTGTAGTGTTTTGTTGTATGAGACTGAAACTGTGTCTGTGTCCGTGTGCATGTCTGTATGAGTGATGGTGAATATATGAGAAAATAAATAAATTACGTATTGGGTGGGTACGGACTGCGCACCCTCTTGGTCCATCACTTAAATGTGGCTTGGCGTGGATGGACGCAGCTCGTGCCGCACTCGAGAGGGATGAATAAATGATTAGCCCTGAATAAATAAAGGGAAACGATATGAATGCAGTATTCCTATAAATAAAGGAAAAATGAATGAATGATGAGCCCTGTCTATATAAAGGGACGAGCAGTGTGAATGTGTTTAGGAAAATAATATCAATAAAAATTTAATCAAGATCTTGTATAGACTTTTGCATGTTTGGTGTCTGTGTGGAAGAGAAGGAGAAAATTTTCAGAGATCAGTGCAGTAGAAGTGAGATCAAGGAAGCAAGTTAAATAAGTATATTAAAAATAATTATAAGTGTGGAAAAAATAGTAAAGAGAAGTAAAGATAAATAAGGAATTCTTTTTTTTTTATAAAAGATTACATACTGAGTGATTGTAAAATAAAGTTGAGAATATCAATTCATATAAACAGTAAATGCATCAGACAGAATAAAAAATAAAATTCAAAGATGCATGTCACAAAATAAACTCCCAGTACATAATAATAGGTAAACAGGGAGCAGCTTTAAAAATACCAGAAGGTGAATTTGTTCAAAAATGGTTCAGTGAAACTAATTTGGTCCCACATATTGCAGTATATGTAGGAAAAGATTGGGAAGCAAAAGATTTAGGACCAATGATGAAAAATGCAGAACAAAGCAAAAAGGGAAAAAGAAGTGATAACCATGTTTAAAAAGGAAGGGGAGGACATATAAAAAAATATAAAAAAGGCAAGAAAAATATTAAAAGAGGCAGAAAAAAAAATATGAAGAAAAAGGAAAGATTCTTTTCTGAGCCGCCCCCCTATTTGCCCACAGAGGGAGAGTTCCCAATCCTCAAGGGAACAGTAGAAATTCAACTGGAGAAAGGCAAATAGAAGGACCAGTAAAGCTGAGAGTTGGAAGTAACAAAGGAACCAGCTGTGAAAACAAAGAGGCACGAGAGAAAAGAAAGTGAAAGATATTTACAGATGGATTGTTATAGACAGGCACGCATAGCATTAGAGAAGATGAAAACAGACCAAAATAAAAAAAATTTGAGGAAGTGTTAGAAGAAATAGAAGAGAAAATGAAAGAATCAGAAAAAGATACAAGAGGTAAATAGATTTAAAAGAGGGAGAAGTTGTTCGAAAGTACAGAGGAAGTGAATAATGGAGAGGAATTATTTGATAGCGAAAATGGGAACAGGCAGAGAAAAGGGGCACCCCCCCCCCCCCCCCCCCCCCCCCCCCCCCCCCCCCCCCCCCCCTCCCCCCCCCCATCTCAGACACTGGCTGCACAACTCCCAATTTTAATCAAGGGTACGCAGGGACAATAAGTCCCCTGGGCCCCACGGGACCTCGAGAGGCTGGTCACTCGCCTCCCAGAAATTCAGGAGGGGCTGTGAGGGAAATTAAAGCTTTGCTGGCTAAAATAATAGGAGGGACAAAGATGGATGAAATTCTTCAAACAAATACTCTGCACAGAACAATGAACTCTCATATTATGGACTGAATTGTTTTTGATGCATTCCGTCCAGCAGTGTGGCAGTCACTGCGTGCAGAGAAAAAGGACAAAGAAAATTCAACCACATATGTCCAGAGACAGCTGAAAAAAGGTGGAAGCAAGAGACTGAAGGGAATCCAGAAGGAGACCCATTAATGGCAACATTGTTTAGACATGCTGTGATTGATGTTATGCCGCCAGCCTGAAGGAGCAGGCTGGAGGATGCGGTCCGTTTAAACTCTAAGTTGATGAAGAGCCTATTATGCAAATTAATATAGAAGGAAAAAACACACCCATGATGCTAGACACAGGTGGTCTATACTTGTTTAAATTTAAAATATGCCTCACATCTCCCCATGTCTAGAAAATTCGCAAAGACAATAGGATTCTCTGGAAAAAAAATTATTAATTCCAATGACAGCCAGTGTGTTTACAAACAAAAAATCAAAGTATAACAATGCCCATTCTGGTATCAAATCAGACTCCTATCAATTTGTTAGGAAGAGATGCATTATGTAAATTGGGGCTACAAATTTGGTGTTCTCCAGAAGGAATATATATCGATGCAATAGGAACAGAAACACAAATGGTGGTTACAGAGCCAAAAGCTAATATCTATTGGACAGGACAGATAGAACAAGATGTGAGACAGACAGTCAATCAGGTGGATAAAGAGATTTAAGTACAAATTCCTGATCACAGCTTCAAAAACAGAATCATTGCACAAGATATATGATCCAGAAGAGATGAAAATATACAAATAAAACATAAATTAAATAAATAAATAAAGAAGAAAGAAAAAATAGAACAAATAAGGTGATTAATTTCTGCTATGATGCTACCAAAAAGACTAGCAATAATCAAATGTCAGGCACACAAGAAGGGAAATTATTATGTTATTAATGATTTTAAGGGAAACAATGCAGCAAATATAGAAGCTGAAAAAACTTCAGGGTGTCAAGTAGCAGTATTAGCACCAGTAGTAATTATTGAACCTCAACCTCAATTAGAGGATATAATTAGAATTCAACAACAAGCAGGCCCTTATGAATAATCAATGTGGCACCGAAGGGGAGCTAAAAAAGACTCACAAGAGATCTGGCATACACATGAAGGAAACATGGTGGCACCTACGTCACTTTTGAATATTCTTATTGCAGATGCGCATGGTTTTGACCATTGCGCAAGGGGGGAAGTGATAAGAACAATTAAACAGCAAAAAATTAAACAGCAAGGATATTGGTCTCTTTATTCATATGAAGTGATAAGAAAAATTAAACAACAAGGATATTTGGTCTCCTTATTTATATGCAATGGTGGATGAATTTTTGTCCACTTGTGAAGTTTGTGCCAAATACATGTAAGGAAGGGATAGCGGACACAAATAGGCCATATATCAGTACCGAGAGGCCTTGAAGCATTGGGTAATGGACTATTGGATAAGATAAAGTGAGTACAAGGAGAAGATACCGCTTGGATCATAGGACAGCATTTAGCAGTGGGTGGGAGGGCAGTACCATCAGGATCTGGGCGCAGGACAGAATTACATTTAAAAAAGAGAACTAATTCCTAGATTTGGAATCCATCAGAAATAAGTTCAGATAATGGGTCGGCATTTATACAAAAAAAACTGTAAAAACAAGTATTGCAACAATAAGAAGATAACAGGCACAAGGGTGCGGTCAAGGAAGGGGTAATGGAACGTATCAATGGCAAAATTAACAAATATGTGAAAGTACTAACTTAATTGGATTGATGCATACCTCTTGTACTAATATCTCTACATGCAAACACAGGAGGCACGGCCACTTAACACCGACATGAAATGATACGGGTCGACCCAGGCCTGTGCTATATGTAGAGGTTCCGTCTGACAAAAAGACCGCCCTAGAGCAATTACAATATGGACACTCGGAGGTATATAATGGAAGAAATTAACTGCCATATAATGAGCTATCTATTAAGCTAGGAAAAAAGAAAATGGAATGAGACACAGCGGAAAAGGGACCCTACGAAGGTGTGCAGCTACTCAGCAGCAGTCAGGAGTGGGGGGAACACAACCGGCATTCATCTGGGCACTGTACAAAGTTCCACTGAAAGACGAAAAAAAAGAAAGAAGACAAGAAAAACTATGCAATCCGGTGATATTCTATGGGTGATGTTTTAAAGGATTTTTGCGTGTCTTTTTATACCAAGTAGAGCTGGCTGAACAAAAACCGCAGCAGGGCAGAGTGACGCTGAACCAGACGAATGCCCAAAAGGCTCATGCTTAGTAACCAGGTTGTTTTCTAGTAGAGAGTATGAAATTAGTGAGGAGGGAGTGTCTATTGGAAAATACCTCCCTTCCTAGTCGAGAAGTGACCAGGGGGGGGGGGGGGGGACGACTGACGCTTTGGCTGATGCGTCAAACGCAGTAGGGATGACTGATTCCTAGTCATTGGTGATAAAACAGAGTGACTTATTTAGTCACTAGGTAGTGTTAACTAATACGACTGAATTATGAAGTAGCACTCTGGGTAAAAAATACTAAGCGAATGTAAGACTTACTAAGTCTCAAAGGGAGGAAATGTTGAAGATTTTTATTAATCCAAGTATGAATTAATCAAGCATAATCAAGACGAATCTAGCCATTAATATATCCAGTTATACTTCCATTATAATCCATATGCCCGTGTGTAAAAACGGCTAAACGTGGGAAACATAAGTGGGGGCTTTCTTTCTTGACCATAACAAGACTAGAGAGGGGGGGCTTTCTCTCTAGTGAATTGTATGCACAAAGGAACCATTCTATGTATGCAAAACGCCTTAAAGTCAGAACTGTATAAAAAGAAGACAAGATGATCATTCTGGAGATGTTTCGCTGCAGAGAGCATCTCCGTTTTATTCTCATTGATGATGTAATAAAATGTATCTCCTGGCATCAAAACCCAAGACTGAATGTGGTTCCTAAGATGAGCAGCAGACGACACCACAAAGGTTTTACAAAATAGTAAAGAAAGGGGGGTTTTATCATTGCCAAATTTGGAATATTATTATTACGCAGCCCAGATTAAGGCAATTTTGAGCTGGTTGCAAGTGGATAACAGATCAAAGTGGAAATGTATGGAAACTGGGTCACTTGAGGCAATTAGTACATTAATATTTTGTGGAAGAAAGGAAAAGGTGAATGCTAGTTATTATTGTATTTGTGAAACTTTTAAATGTTGGAGAAGAGTTAGCAAAGTAATGAATATTAGTGATCACAAGATGGTTTGTTTAAGAGAAATAGCAAGATATCCAGATTTTAAACCAAATACTTTTGATGTATTTAAGGTTTGGGCTAGCAAAGGACTTAAAAGATTTGAGCAAATTTATGGAGACAATGAGATGGAGACATTTGAGAGTATAAGAAAAAAATACGTAATGTCTAGGACATTATTTTACAAATATCTTCAAATAAGAAGTTATTTAAAGGATGAGATTAAAATAAAAACTTTAGATGATATTCACCCTCTGTTGTGTTTTATGATTAAAGTTAGTAAAATTAATAGAGTAGATAACTTGATAGGTCAAATAAATAATATATTCAAAGAAAGTAAGGATACAGGTTTATATAATATTAAAACAAAATGGGAAATTGAATAAGATAATAAAATAACAGAAGGAGATTGGAAACAAAGTTTAAAAGAAAATGTACGCAATCTTCATATTGGCAAGAATATGCTTGGAAAATCAATATGCAATATTTTATAACACCAGAAATATCTTCCAAATATAGGCCAAATTATTTATCTTCAGCATGTTGGAGAAAAATTTGGACAGAAATTTTTAAGAAATCAAATATGATAAAAGGTACAAAATATAGTTTTGGGTATAGGACCTATGCTTAGTAAAGATGAGTTATATTTATTTAGAAATACTGAGAATTACAGCTTTTAAAACGATAACAAGAATCCCCAGTTTTAAATGATTGGTTACATTTACTTTCTAAAGTACACTCTATGGAGGGGATAACATGAAATTAAGAGCAAAAGTATATATTTTGAAAAGATATGGGCACCTTTAAAGGCAAAGTATATATTATAAAATAAAGGAATACATATTCTAATTATCCCTTTATATAATTCTGCCTCCCTTTTAACTTATTCATTCAGAATTTATTTAATATTATTAATTCGGTTTAAATAATATTATTTGAATTTCTTATTAGGAATTAGGTGTCATTATAAGAGTTTAATGTGAACATGTGGATGTTTTTTTTCCTCTATTTTTAACATGAAAAAGTGTTTGTACGTATTGGTTATTGTTCTAATTTTTTTTTTTTAATGTGTCGGTGATGGGTATTACAAAAGGGGTAAAGAAGAAAGGAAAAATTAGTAACTATTGGTAAAAAAATTAAATAAATAAAATAAAAATGTCTTTAAAAGGGAAATGTTTATTTGTATAACTGTGTAATGATCAGTCCACTGAATGGGAGTTGAAGTGAGAATCCAAGGTGCAGTTTATTTACTAGACCCAAAAAAATCAAAGAATTGACTGGAACAGACTTGACTAGGCATGAACAGATTTGAATCGCACAGACTTGGTATAAACACTCAACAACAGCAGGTTTACAGCAAAGCTAGACAAAGAACAAAGGCAACATTATATATTTAGGCTATTTATATCAAACAATGAGGGTCACATGACTAGAACCAACCAATGAGAAACATGACACATGAACCAAGGAACCAATCAGAACATAACACACAGACAAGGGAAATCACATGAAGACAGACTGTGGCCAACTACAAAATAAAAGACATGGAAAACCTGAACATGAAACAAAACACCACATTACAAATCCCCCCCTCTAAGGGCGGCTCCAGATGCCCAAACAAAACCCAAACCCCACCAAGTCCAGGAGGGTGGTAGAGCAGAGGCGGAACAGGAGGTGGGATGGAGGGCCAGGCCCGTGAAGGGGAACAAGACTTGAATTATGACATGGACCGTGGAATGATGGCAGACAGTGAAGCAGTGGAGGGCCTGGGCTATGGAGCAGTGGTAGACTGTGGAACAGCGGAGGGCCTGGACCATGGAGCAGATCCAGAAGAGCATGAAGCCATGGCGGAGCCGGCAGAGCAGGAAGCCATGGCGGAGCAGAGACATGGACAGACCACTTGACTGTGACAGGACAGGCAGAGAGTTCTTGAGCAGCTTCTATAGCCGCAACATGACCGACAGAATGTTCATAAACGACCTCTTTGGTCATGACAGGGCAGACTATTGGTTCATGAACGGCCTCCTTGGCCATAACGGGGCAGTGAGTTCATGAGTGGGCGCCATCGCTTTGGGAGGTTTTGCAGCGGATGCCACAACCTCTGGAGGTTCTACAGTGGATTTGTGGAAATGAGAGGCCTCTGGGACGGACTTGTGAACAGAAGAGGCCTCTGGGGCAGATTCATGAACAGGAGAGACCTCAGGAGTAGACTCGTGGACAGGAGAGGCCTCAGCAGTGCAGTGTGCAGCCCAAACACTCAGGATGGCTACCGCCATCACGGGCAGTGCAGTAGACAGTGGCATGCTCGCCGGGCTTGAGTGCGTTGAGGCTGTGAGGCTTGAAAGTGTAGAAACCACTGGGATGCCAACCGCTCGCACTGACATCAGTGGTGGGTCCATCACAGTGGCAATCAGTCTTTTCAGTCCTGCCCCAAGCTCCGCATCCTCGGGAGCTTGGGTACTATAGCCCACCCCAAAAAAAATCCTTAGGGGATACTTGCTTGGCAGCCGTGGGGTGATGAGGCTCTGTCGTGATGGCTGTGACGTGGCGGCTATCTTGCAAGGAGACTCTTGAGTGGCCGGCCCAATGGGAGCAGACTTTGGCTTAGCAGGCATGACGTGAGCAGGCCCTGAAGTAGCAGGCGTGAAGTGAGCAGGTCCTGGAGTAGCAGGCACGATGTGAGCAGGCTTTGGCATAGCAGACATGACGTTAGCAGGCTTTGGAGTAGCAGACATGACGTGAGCAGGCTTTGGCATAGCAGACGTGATGTGAGCAGGCCCTGGAGTAACAGACGTGACGTTAGCAGACTCTGGCCTGACAGACGTGACGCGAGCAGACTCTGGCTTGACAGACGTGACGTGAGCTCTGGTTTAGTGCCGTGTTCCTTCTCCGTGACACCCACAGTGAAAGCAGATCCACTCAACTACAGAGCAAAGTCTATATACTGTTCTAGAGTCCAGTGTGGGGTATGTAGCGGCATTAAACATGATATTTCATGAGATAGTCCAAAACGGAAAATGTCCTTGAGAGTAACATTAAAGATCAACTGATAACAAAGTTCACAAAAATCACTCACGTGATCCTCTATATGCCTGTCACGTTGACGAAGGCAGAGGAGCCGTGAAACTGCTGGGTTCATGGTAGCGGTCTAGCTTTCTGTAATGATCAGTCCACTGAAGGAGAGTTGAAGCGAGAACCCAAGTGCAGTTTATTTACATAGAAACAAAACATAATCCAAAAGACTTGACTGGAACAGACTTGGCTAGGCATGAACAGATTTGAATCGTACAGACTTGGCATAAACAGACTCACCGACAGCAGATTTACAACATCAAAGCTAGACAAAGAACAAAGGCAACATGAGCGCTATTTACAGTGGGTACGGAAAGTATTCAGACCCCCTTAAATTTTTCACTCTTTGTTATATTGCAGCCATTTGCTAAAATGAAGTTACATTTTTTTCCTCATTAATGTACACAAATCACCCCATATTGACAGAAAAACACAAAATCGTTGACATTTTTGCTGATTTATTAAAAAAGAAAAACTGAAATATCACATGGTCCTAAGTATTCAGACCCTTTGCTCAGTATTTAGTAGAAGTACCCTTTTGATCTAATACAGCCATGAGTCTTTTTGGGAAAGATGCAACAAGTTTTTCATACCTGGATTTGGGGATCCTCTGCCATTCCTCCTTGCAGATCCTCTCCAGTTCTGTCAGGTTGGATGGTAAACGTTGGTGGACAGCCATTTTTAGGTCTCTCCAGAGATGCTCAAATTGGGTTTAAGTCAGGGCTCTGGCTGGGCATTCAAGAACAGTCACAGAGTTGTTGTGAAAG